>CAMXCT020006528.1:175000-224210 GCA_947184155.2 Cladocopium goreaui
TCTTATATGGTACTTGGTGGCTCATCCCACGAATCGTAAGTGGGTTAGTTCACCCCATTTATAAATGGGATAAGTAGGGTTAATCCACAAAAAAAACTGGGGTGAACTAACCCACTTACGATTCGTGGGATGAGCCAAAAAATGGGTTTGTCTGAAAATAGTGTACCCCATTTACCCAATGGTTAATGATCATTATCCCTACTAAATGGCTATTTCATTGGGGGTATATCCCTACATAACCAAATGGTAGGTAGCACCAGGTATCAATGCTCGAGTCCGGACCTGTCAGGACCCTTCGACACTGGTCCCGGGGTGAAGCTCTGGGGACTCCACTGCTTCGCGGGGACAAAGATGCCACGGTTGGACGGTTTCTATGTAGAACTGGGTTATGATCATGAGTACTACACCCACCTTTAAATCAATACATATATCATATATCTATGCATATCAATATTATATTAATATATTAATATATTAATATATATATATATATTATATTATATCTATGTATATATATATGTATATATATATAATGGTTATACGACATACACATCCAAGTACAACAAATACTTCATCCCAATTCACATCCCCAAACTATGGATGCACCGTGGTGGCAACATTTCGACGAAAGTCACGAGGGTGCTTCTGTACACTGTAAACTGTTATAATGAGCCCCAATGGTTCAAGGTTTAATTAAAAGATGTGGACATGGTTAATGAATGATCATTCGGCTTACGCAATAACAAAGTGAGATTAATCAAGCAGTGGTTCCTTATCGATGTATTTATACATTAAATACATATAAATCTGATTGGTGCTTTGGAACATGAATTTTATTTTTCCAATCAGTTGGGAATGTCATAATCCCAACTGACTTTCGCATATTTTTCAGAGGGGTAGGTATACCACCAACCAGATACTATCATAGTTGGTTTACCCCCTGGTAATGACTCACATAGCGAACTAGAAAATCATCATGCTATTAATAGGTAAACCATCTATTTCTATGGGCCATGGCTTCCAATTCGCAAAGTGTTACCCTCTGGTTATTTAACATAGCCATGGAAAATGGCTCATTTACAGATGATTTTCCCAGCTATAAACCTTCATTGATAATGGCTTTTCCATAGCTATGTTAAATAACCAGATGGTATACATATTAATTATGAGATACCCTCTGGTAATGATTCACATAGCGAACTAGAAAATCACCATGCAATAAAAATAGGTAAACTATCTATTTCTATGGACCATGGCTTACCATTTTCCAGTTCGCTTTTTGTATGTTTACCATTAGAACCATCCCCAAGTTTACCATTTGCAACGGGATGATGTATCCCATTAAATCACTATAAAATCCCATTAAATCACTATAAAATCCCATTAAATCACTATAAAATCCCATTAAACCACTAAAAATCCCATTAAATCACTAAAATCCCATTAATTAACCATCATTCACCAGTTATATCAAGTTATATCCATTAACCATCATCCCACATCCCACCAGCCCGGCATCTCACCCCACCTGCATCGAGGCTGGTTCTTCTGCGTCCGCGTGGAGTCGATTCGTCCTGGGACTTGGCAGGAGCCGGTTGAATTTCGAGAAAAATGCTGGGTTTCAGCCATGAAAACTGAAAAACAAATAGGTTTTAACTTGAAAAAATGTGATATCATGGTGATATCATGGTGATATAATTAATGGTGATATCATGGTGATATCATGAGTTTATCATGGGATATATTTTGTGATTTTTAAATGAGGATTCAACTAGTAAAAATGCTTACATATATATATATATATATACATATGGTGATATAATGGGATATACACATATAATATATACATAACTGATAATATGATATAACTGTTTGTAGATGTTTTTTACAGGCCCAAAAAGACGCGGATTGTTTATCGTTTTCTATCGTTTTGTTCACTGGCTGATGGTTACATCACCGTTTTTTGTTGATTGCAATTGCAACCATTGATGGAACAGATGACATCTACAAACAGTTATATCATATTATCAGTTATATATTCTACAGCAACGTTTCAAGCTGTGTCCATCCATGTACTGTAAGATGTAAGGTTCCCCCCCATTGATGTTCGCTGGTTTATAACCCCCAGAATAGTATAGATCTACTATTAAACCCAAGTTATTCGAGTTATTTGGACTTATAAATTACCCTCTTGTAATTTAACATAGCTATGGAAAATCACCATTTTGAATGGGAAAATCCACTATAAATGGCCATTTTCAATAGCTATGTTAGTTTACCAGAGGGTAACTTAGCTAACTCTTCCTGGGGCACCACAGAAATGTGTAGGTCATCTGGGCCGCCCAGATGACGCCCATGGCGCTGTTCGATGGACGGTCGCCATCCCAAAAACCAGTGGGCAAAGGCCTATGGCCCTATTGGTAACTATGAACCATCATGGTTACCCTCTGGTAAACATACAAAAAACTATGGAAAATCACCATTTTTAATGGGAAAATCCACTATTAACAGAGGGTATAACATGTTATAAATTAAGGGATTGCATTGCAAGCATCTACCAACTGGTTTTTTGGATGAATTTTCCCAGTATGACCCAAGAGTTTGTTTTGTTTCTCGTGATTCATCGGCTTTTTCTGTCTGATGAAAAACGGTTTTGTTTTTCTCAGACGGTGCAGCAGCAAGAACGTTTCGACAGTGATCCGCAATCTGCCAAGTGTCAAAAACTTAGAAATATTCTGATGAAACATAGCATTGGATCCAGAATCAAATGTAGAGTATTCTTAAATGTCTTCAATATATGGGTATGGGTCAATACCTATAGATACATTTTTAGTGGGATGAACATCCATAAATCCCAGCTATTTTGGGGTTCACTAGGTACCAGGGTTTTGACCCATCCCCATATAGTTAAGTTCTACATATTGGATATTTATGCAATATACGTTTGGCCAGAACAGAATCCAGGCATCAGCTTCTTGAGCTCCAACTTCTTGGTGGACACCAAAAAGGTTAACCATGCATTTCTGGTGACTGGTGACTGGAACCATGGATTTTTTCAAACATTGTGGAGTTCTTACCATAGAAAAAATATAGAAGATATAGGGGGAAACAACGGGATATATGACTCTATCTAACCATCAATATTATCTGGTTGGTGGTTTGGAACCATGGAATTTTATGACTTTCTATATATTGGGAATTTCATAATCCCAACTGACTGTTGCCATGATTTTTCAGAGGGGTTGTTCGACCACCAACCAGAAATGGAGGTACTGTACCATTTTTCAGGCCATATTTTCTGGGCATATTCCCTGAAAGGCCTCTTATATGGTAGGTACCTCCAATCAATCGGTTCCTGATATGGCCAGTGATTTTTGCTGCTGATGTTTCCAATTTTGGTACCCAACTAAAATCAACAACTAATACCATTGGTGTCCATTGGCTGAATTTTGGTGATTCAAAAGCCCAGGTATTGGTGAGATGGCCAGTGATTTTAGTTGTTTAGTTGGTATTAGGCCGTCTCACCCCAGGTTGGCCATCCTTCAAGACCCTGGTGCATATATAAGGTGGACATCGAAATAGCATAGCGTGCTGAGCAGCCTGTGGATGTTAATCCCCATCCTGGCATCATACTGTTATATTGTACCATGCACATCCATAAACTATAGTTAACATACATATAAAATCATATGTGATATGAAGTATAAACCAACATACACATATCTAACCAACTTGGCTAACATATCTACCATACTATATCATATTTATCAACCAACTTGGCTAAATATGCGACCCCACCTTGTATACAACCACCATGGGTCGATGGGTTGATGTTGCAGCGTGTCAGGATGGCATGGCTCTAGGTGTTACGACCTGTCAGCCGGGACTTGTTGAGGACGGAGGGAGAAAAGCAGGCGTAGGGATCAAGAAAAACTGGAGGTTAAAAAAACATCAAAAAACTATGGAAATCACGATTTTTTTTTAAATTCACTATAAATGGTGATTTTCCAGTTCGTTTTTTGTATGTTTACCAGGTCGGGTAATCAACAAATGTGGTGTTTGTAGAAGAAAATCACTGGGTTTGGGATTCAGATTTTTTTGGATTTTGGGGAATTGATCGAGAAAAACAGTGGGTTTTGAATCAACCGAGTGTATAAAAGTAGAATCTGGACAAAAAAATCAGACAAAAATAGCTAGACAAATCCATTTAGCCAACGAAGATCCCTATGAAAAATCCCAACGATCTGGTGAGAATCAGATGTGTGTGACACCTGGAAAGTTCCTGTTGGTCACAAGCAATCAGATGTGTGTGAAATCTTCTTCCGTATGAGTACAGGAAGCTCATGAAAGACATAGAGGTGATTGAAATCATTGATTCCACTAGTTCATCCTGTTTTTTTCCCCACAAGTTTATTTTTAGTTTTGTTTTTTTGTTGGGTTATTAATCATGTTGCTCATCACCCTTCGGTAATCAGCTCCGTGGCTGGCAAATCCCCCAGAAGATAGGCATAGATAGGAGCAGTTTCAGAAGCTAAAAGTAGCGGTTGTCCATGGCTTTCCTTTGGAAAAAGGATTGGTGTCCTCCAAATAGTAAACAGATTTAAATACCCCCAAACCCCAAAAACGAACCCCTGGTATAGTAATTATTATACTCATTGTTTTCGGGCCATATGGTCGCATTTAAGGTTTGGCGGAGCGACGAATCAGTATCATTGATGATCATAATTATGTTCTATCCATTGTAATTATATAATGTATTATCCATCATTTCCATCATCAATTCTGTGGATGGTTGCACAATCCAAATTCCCAGTTGGTACCTGGTAGATGGTAAGCAAAGAACACATCATAACTATACGATGGGATTATCCATGATTATCCAACTGGTGGATAGTTGGTGATCCTATATACACATAAAAATCACATAAGTAATGATAGACACAGTTGGTAGATGGTATCATAATCCCATTATTTACAGTGTTTATAGTTACCCATAGGGCTATCCAACTGTGCAGAATACGCAACCGTCTACAGTATGTTGCCATGTTTTATTGGCACGTCCAGAGTGCACCTCCAGAGTGAAATGGTGAGTTGCCAGCGTTTGATTTTCGGTCAAGGGTGATCTTATAGATGGCTCCAATAAAACATAGAAATTGTTAAAATAGTGATCGATGGCATTATTCTATCTTGTTTGAAAGTTACAATGTGGGGCCCCCCAGATAGCCAAGTTGGTGTTTAACTCCAATCACCATGGCACTATGGTTTGTGCTACTCTTATCTATATAGTTAATCGGGGTTATAAAGCAGCTTCTGACTGATGGTCCCCACATAGTAGAACCAACAAGTGCTGTTTCTGTGGCTCTTCATGACCTAAGAAGTCAAGGCACCTCCCACCTCCCGTCCCTCCTAGGAGATGCCACAAACCATGGACGTGTGGGACCCCAGGAACTTTGGGATGACCCATTTGTTCCATCTCAGCAGCGACAGAAACCCCTATTGATAGGTTATATGGGGTTATACTACCTGGTATGTGGGGGATAATCATGATCTGGTTGGTGGTTTGGAACATTTTTTATTTTCCCATATATTGGGAATAATCATCCCAACTGACTTTCATATTTTTCGGAGGTATACCACCAACCAGTCATCCATGAGCTGGGAATCTGGTGTTCAACCAGTATAAAGGGACGAGAGAGGGTTTTGAACACTGCTCATATCATGTGTACGTTTGTTCGGCAGGCGACATGATGTATATTTTTTTATTTGAGCAGGTTAATTATCATGATGTCTCAACATCCCAACATCTCAACATCCAAACACCCAATCTTTCTGTTGGCTTTTAAGACGTTTAGTTGTTATACCAGGGTTCTGACTCAAGGACTCTAGGCTCGTGTTGAGCAAGATCATGCGTAGATTTCAAGGTGGCGCCCCACTTCGGAATCGCTAAGTTGGTGAACATAACTCCAATTTCACTAGGGTTTATAGATATATCCTATACTTGATGGGGTGAAACAAAACCAAAGAACATCACTGGGGGGCACCACCTTGTACTTTAATGGTTTTGTTTCTTTCAATGGGAACTTGTGAAACCCTTTTCAAACCATATCTAAAAAATCATACATGCTTTTCAGAGTCTCTAAGACTCTAAGATCATCCTTACACCAAGCAGTTTTGTTTCGGATTTCACTTGGCCCCTCGCATTTCATGCTGGTTTTGAGGCAGTTCCAGTTGACACTTCTGGTGGTTCCTGTTGGTTCCAACATGTTCCAAGTATCCAAGTTCTTACAGGTGCAAGATTCATAATAGTATGGGCTTAAAAAGTGGCAGTGTGTCAAAACCTTGTACCCCTGTAGTTCACATCAAAATAGCTGGGATTTATGGATGTTCATTCCACTAAAAATGGTATGTATAGGTATTGATCCATCCCCATATAAATAAAATGATGGCCGTTGCGGCCTATTATAAGATCCAAATCAAGTTGAGGAGGAAAATGGTGGACAAAAACGATAGATTTTATGTTCCCTCTTCCCAATGGTTCATTGGTACTAGGGGGATTAGCTTCCTGTGAACAACTAGTGAAACTCTAGTGAGTGAATGATGGTAGACCGTACCAAACAACCCCATCATTAGACCTAACTAGTGAAACTCTAGTGAGTGAATGATGGTAGACCGTACCAAACAACCCCATCATTAGACCTTAGATCCATGGCTTAATGCCAACTCATACGTTGCCATTTTGATGGAAATATTGGAATAAATATGTTTTGACTATCCGGCTCTTTTCAAAATGCAGAGTATCTGAGATTATCCTGGCAGAATTGATTTAATGAACATGTGTTTATAGTACACCCGGATCCTTGGAGTAAACACCCATCGTTTCCTGTAGCGTTTGTTCCATGAAAAACCCAGCAAGTCAGGGAAAAAAGATCTGATCAGCGCTTCTAAGGAAGTGGATCCATGTTGGCTGATGGGATTTGATGGTCTGAGACCCTAGAGGATGGGAGAAATTCGGGAGATCAATTCGTGTCATCAAACGTGGCTGTAGCCGATGCCCGTGGCCGCCACGCCATGGAGGTTGAGTTTGCTGGGAAAGCCATCGAAATAAATGGAGGATTTTCCAGCAAGCCACGTTTGATTAGCAGAGGATACCATGCAATCATATAACAGGGATTTATGGTGGTTTAATGGGATTTAATGGGATTTAATGGGATGTACCCTCTGGTTATATATATATATGATATATCTGGGTAAATTATAATTTAAGAGTTTGCTATGAAAAATTACCATGTTTGACAGGTAAAGCATGGAACTAAATGGGTGGATTCTCCATAGCTATGTAACAGATTACCACAGGGTTAATCTATTTATATGTCTATTATTATACCCTCATATATTGATGCTGAATTGCCATGTGTTTTATCAGGCAAATTACCACATCTGTGGTCTGTGCACCTGAAGTTTTGACCTTTATCTATAGATGATCTGGTTGGTGGTTTCAAACATTTGTTTTTTTTCCATAATATATGGGATAATCCTTCCCATTGACGAACTCATATGTTTCAAGATGGTTATTGCACCACCAACCAGTATATATTGATTGATTGTATATATATATATGTTATAGGTTAATGATTAATCTACATCTACACCAGTCATAAATGGCATTTTAGCCAGCTGGTTTATCAACTCATCGAGGGTGTGGATTTTTGCCAAGAAAGGGCCGTCTACAACATGCCTCAACTTTAAAAATCCATCGAGTTGACTTTAGTTAGTTAGTTAGTTAGTTAGTTATATATATATATATATATGTATAATTTACCCATATATATATATCTCTCTCCCCTAATATCTGGGTAAATTATAACGACCGAACCCTGTTCTCCCTCACTGGAATCATGGTCAATAAGGGGAATCATCCCCAAATGGCCTTAATTCAGGTTAGTGAAATATTATAATTTACCCAGATTAGCCATGCAATCATAAGACATGGTTAAATGATGGTTAGATGGTGAGAGGTGAAAAGCCATTAATACTGGTTAATAATGGTTAATAGCTGTCAATCATGGCTAAATGGGGTTTTCCTAAAAGGCGGGATCCCATGGATCGTCACCATGTCAATACTCAGTTATGGTCATCCATGACGACTGGATCATGTTTTTGGGGCTCCACTTAGGAAACCTCCAAAGAGTTCCATCCTCGACCAAAAATTGATCTTGACTTGCAACCATACTAACCAATCAGAACCAATCTGATTGGTGGTTTCAAACATGTTTTATTTTCCATTTCATATATGGGATGTCATCCTTCCTATTGACGAACTCATATGTTTCAAGATGGTTATTGCACCACCAACCAGGTTATTATTAACCATATAATAACCATATAATAACATATAATAACATATAATAACCATATAATAACCATATAATAACCATATAATAACCATATAATAACCATATAATAACCATATAATAACCATATAATAACATATAATTGCCATATATTAACCACATATATATATATACACACATATAGACATCCAACCATCTGAAGCTAACAATCGAAACGCGGCTCTTTCGCCCGAGGTGTTGAGTGGGATGGAGCTGGACTGACCTGGGGACCATCGACTTGGAGCCCAGCAAAGCTGAAGGCAGTGAGAGCTTGGGGACGGTGGAGCAGGGCGTAGAATTGGGCGTAGCAACAGATTCTGACCTCACTTGAAACAAGTGGAAACATGGAAAATCATCATTCTCAATGGACAATCCCATATTTTCCCATGATTCTGGTGATTTTCCAAGGTTTTCCCCATATGTTCCTATGATTTTCTGATTGGTGGTTTGGAACATGACTGGATTATTTTCCATATATTGGGAATGTCATCAGCCCAACTGATGAGCATAGTTTTTAGAGGGGTAGGCGAAAAACCACCAACCAGAATGGATTTCACCAGGACAATTTAGTGATTTACCCGGTCTGGTAAACATTTACACAAAACAAACTGGAAAATCACCATGCTATCAATGGGTAAATCCGCATGCTATCAATGGGTAAATCCGCTATAAATGGCCATTTTCAATAGCAAACTGTTAAATTACCAGAGGGTATTTGGTGATTTATGACTGACCATAGTTGGAATATACTGCTGATTTAATGTGATTTCTATAGCCATCAAAACCGGTTTTGAATTATATTCATGAATGATGATACCAGGTAGGTTAAATAAGACCCCCTGGTGACTAATAACTGATAGATGACCGTTGATTAGTTGTGAACTGGTGGGTTATCCATCGGCTTGGTTGAATTGGTGATAAGTGATGATTGTAGCCATTTGTAACCCATAATACGGAGACCTATTCATCAACCAGTAAAATGAAATGGAAAAACGGTGTATTCTATATGGCTCAATTTTTAGGGTGCCAGAATTGTTTCAAGAGAACATGTGTACCCACTGATTTTCCTTTGTCACAACTGAAACCAGTACTGCTGCAGTTGGGTTATATATATGCGGATACAAGCATGATTGTCCCAACTTTTGAAGGCAGCACCCTCAAGTATTACCCTCTGGTTATGACTAACAGTTCGCCATGGGAAATGGCCCTAATCGAAATAGATGGTTTACCGTTCTTAATAGCGACCCAGTGACATGTTGGGTCCATAGCTTCCAGAAACTTCCTCTGACCTGGTCAGCCTGGTAAGCTGCTTTAAAATGTCGAGGGTCATGGCTTAAAATTGATGATCTCAGCGGGGAAAAAAAGATGATCTCCACCTGAAAACTGGTTTTATTCATGAACAGAGTATCTACATATATCATTTATATTCATATATCATAATTATATATCATCAAATATCTAAGGTCAGCCAGCCATGGCTGCTGATGGCTATGTGTGGTCATCAGCTGTCTGTGGCTCCGAGCTGGTTGACTTGATCGATCTCCATGTGCTCTGCCTCAATGGTGAGGGATGTAGCCTGAGCCTCAGTCCTTCCACGATGATCTCCGAGCAACTTCCGAGAAAGACAGGGGCAAAAGCTGGTTCTCTACCACCTTTCTTCACCGTTGATGCTCCACCAAACATTGCAAAAGCAAGGCATTGCAGGGAAGACTGCGAATCTGTCCTGCACTTATGTTCCAACAGACTTATATGCTGCTTGCAGATACCTTCAAGGCTTCCAAATTTCGGAGGAGAAGTTTGTGTTGGATGGCTTGACACAGATAGGGGGTTGCACATCTGTGCCCTGTCTGAGGAGCCTTCCCGAAAGTGCAAAGCTTGACTTTGGGTTGGAAGTACAACCAAAGCCTTGAACACTTGATGTCGCCAAGCAGATCGAGTGACTTTGCCGGGCAACTTGCAAAGTTTGACTCTTTCGGATATATGTTCAACCAAAGCCTTGATCGAGTCACCTTGCCGAGCAACCTGCAAGAGTTGACTTTCGGACATGACTTCAACGAAAGTCTTGATCGAGTGACCCTGCCAAGCAACTTGCAAAGCTTGACTCTAAGTTTCAACGTCCACCAAAGCCTGCATCGAGTAACCTTGCCGAACAAATTGCTAAGGTTGACTGTGTATAATTTGCTCAACCAGAGAATTGAAAAAATGACCTTGCCTAGCAGTCTACAAAGCTTGACTTTCGGTGCTCATTTTGACCAAAGCCTTGATCGAGTCACCTTGCCGAGCAACCTGAAAGAGTTGACTTTCGGACGTCACTTCAACAGAAGCCTTGATCGAGTGACCTTGCCGAGCCACTTGCAAAGCTTGACTTTCGGAGATTTTTTCGACCAAAGCCTTGATGGAGTGACCTTACCAAGCAACTTGCACAGCTTGGCTTTTGGTGATAAGTTCAACCAAAATCTCGAACAAATGACATTGCCAAACAGTTTGCGAAGTCTCGCTGTTGGTGTGGATTTCAACCAAAGTCTCGAACAAGTGATCTTGCCTAGCAGTCTACAAAGCTTGACTTTTGGGCTGCATTTTAATCAAAGCCTTGATCGAGTGACCTTGCCAAGCAACTTACAGAGTTTGGCCTTTGGTGCCTTGTTCAACCGAAGCCTTGATCGAGTGACCCTGCCAACCAATTTACAAATATTGACTTTTGGTGATGAGTTCAACCAAAGTCTGGAACAAATGACACTGCCAAACAGTTTGCGATGTCTCACTTTTGGTAGGCATCGCAACCAAAGTCTCGAACAAGTGATCTTGCCTAGCGGTCTACAAAGCTTGGCTTTCGGTGCTCATTTTGACCAAAGCCTTGATCGAGTGACCTTGCCGAGCAACTTAAAGAGCTTGACTTTGGGTAGGGAGTTTAACCAAAGCCTCTACCGAGTGGCAATTCCAAACAGTTTGCACACCTTGACGCTTGGTCGTCACTTCGCTCAATGTCTTGAAGGAGTTACCTTGCCAGTAGGTCTTCGTAATCTTGTTTGCGGTTCTATATCTGTGAGTGTATCCTGATTTTCGGTGTTTGCCAGCGAGTATTGATGTCCACACCCGTGGCAGATCCGCAAGTGATCATCCAATTCATCGCATTTTCGTGATAGCTATGAATGCCCGCGTCCGTGAAAAAGATTATATCGGCAGTTGTGCCCAAAGGGTGATTTTAAATAATAACGATTCATCAAAGTAGGGGTTCGTTTGCGGAGCCTCAATTGTTTAGTGTGTACTGTGTACCCTTTTATCCCATGAAATAAAGGACTGAGCGTTTCAGAAACGTCACTCCGCTCCGTGTTTTCACTGCTGCAGAAAATCGCTTTGGGAGGAAGATGCAAGATGTTAACCACAAGGACCAGCAACTCAGCAACGTCTCACGGTAGATGAATGATGTTCCCATGGGGGGGTCGGTCTATATGTCAATGGGAATTTCAGGATCCTAAAATGGAGGTACGTTAGTACCATATTTCTGGCCATATGAATTGTGGTGATATTCACTGAAATTAAGGCCTGAAAAATAGGCCTTATATATGGTACAGTGTGGGTCCCCCGTTCGATAGCTAAGTTGGTGAACATAAGTCCAATTTCACGATGGTTTACGGTATGCAAATAACGAACTAGTTACTGGGGCTTTTGTTAACCAACGTTCACATCACGTTTGGGGGGCCTTATATATATGCTAGGCAGGTACCTCCATTTTAGGATTCCCGGATTCCCATGGGATGACCACCATGACGAAGCCAAGTCCGCTAGTTAAAGTGGTGAAACACCCCCATGCTTGGTTACCCTCTGGTAAACGTTTACATAACTAACTGGAAAATCACCAAATCACCATGCTATTAATGGCTAAATCAACTATTTCTATGATTTCTATGGCCATGTTCCAGTTCGCTTTTTGGATGTTTACCAGGCCGGGTAAATCCCGAAAGCCATCAGACATTGTGAAAAATCACCTGTTTTTCAAAGAAACAGTGGGATATATCATCATATATCCATATATATCCCATAAAAAATCCCATTGGGTGAGTAATACCATATAACTGGTGAAAAGGATGTTGAATACCTTAATAAGTTATATATAGTTCTTATAAAATCCTAAATTCCCAGAATTGAAGGAACAAATGACAAGAATGACATTTGTTTCCTGATAACAAACAAAACAAACTATGATTTCCCGTTTCACTTTCCTTAACAAAATCAACCCAACATTTTCAGGTAGCGAACCCATTTTTCATGCTTCAAGTCACACAGATCTCTTGGAAAAACCACCACTTTTTCATGGTGAACCCCTGGTGGTTTTTCTGGAACAACTCCTTCCGCTTGGCACTGCGGCAGGTTGGTGACCTAGTGGGTGTGGTGGTCACTTTTCAGGGCGAGCTGCAGGCGCGTCGACTTCCGGAACCTGCGGCGGAACCTTTCCAGGATGCACGGTCGAGCGGAATGTGAATTCAATGTAGCTTAGCTACAGTAGCTATAATTTTGGCTATTTTTCTGTACTATTTTAGCTACTTAATGAGATATGAATGTGATTTTTGTGGAATTATTTTTAGATTCTATGAACTATAGTTGTGGTTGCATACTTTGGGGTAAACATACAAGGTGTGGAAAAGCCATGTATGTGAATTTAAAGGAGGTTTAACCATTAAAAAATATGTATTGAACCGCAAAGACGTGGCATTGACACATCAAAAACTTGGATTTTTATCCGGGGAAAAATGGTGAAGGTTGCAATGAGCCAAAAAGAAACATCTTGCAACATGAATGTTGTATGAACTTATATAATGTTACAATATGTTACAATGTGTTCCAAAATATGTTCCAAAATATGTTCCAAAATATGTTACAAAATATGTTACAAAATATGTTACAAAATATGTTACAAAATATGTTACAAAATATGTTACAATATCTTACAATATGTTACAATCTGTTGATAAACATGTTGATAAATTGTACCTAAGATAATGGTTTGTTCATGGCAAATCATCCTGAAAATGCCGCAGCTCTCTCTACTTTAGGAAAATTAGAGTACAAAATGATGCCCACCAAATAGCTCAGGTGACGCACATAATTTGGTTAACTAGGGTTTATGTTTACAGCTAGTTGTATAATGGGGGTTATAAACCACTTATGACTGGGGAATCTTTTGGAAATAATGCCATAGACCCAATTCGAAGATTAATCGATCCGATATTAATCCCATGTTTAAATAGGACAGTATTTGATAACAGCTTAGTGTTGGTGATTTTGGGGAGTGCTTCTTATGATTTCGCAGCCCCTTCTCAGGAAATCCAAGTGAAAAAAAATCTGGGCGGGCGACGTCACTATTCATGATGAGTTGTTTTTTTAGGGGAACCAACCCGATATCAGCTTAGTTAAGATTGGTGAATTACCCTCCCGTGTCATCAATGGTGGATTTTGCTGGAAAATCCACCATGATTTTCGATGATTTTCGCACTCAAACCTTCAAAGCTCATTTAGATGAAATTCCTCAAACCTTCAAACCTTTATACACATATAATCACATATATATGTATAGTATATATAGATGAATGAAATTCCCATTTATAAACCTCCATTTAGTTCGGGGATTTCCCAGCTATGTTTGGTGACGCCGGATGGATGGATGATGAATTGCCATTTTTTTGCCATCCGTGCTGGATCGTTGGTGCCAGAAAATGGGTCAAGCTTTAGACAATAAGTCAATGGCCATTTCAGGATCCTAGATTGGAGGTACCTACCATATATAAGGCCTATTTTTCAGGCCTATGTAAGTGAATATCCCCACAAAATATGGACTTATATGGTACAGTACCTCCATTTTAGGATCCTGGAATTCCCATTGAATAAAGGGACGTCTTGATGTGCCTGTGACAATCTCTAGTTGGTGGGAACTGGAAGCTGAATTTATATATCCATGGTAATCTGGTTGGTGGTGACTGGAACAATGGATTTTTGACTGACTTTCCATTTATATTGGGAATGTCATGATCCCATTTGACTTCCATATTTTTCAGATGGGTAGGCGAAAAACCACCAAACAGCTAAGGTTTCTCCAACAATGCGCTGAACATCTCCATCTTGGCTAGTTATCTCGTCATGCGATGCCAACATATCCTATCTTTGTTGACTTTGGACTGATGATCAAACTACAAGGTGGTGCCCCCCAGTGATGTTTGTTGGTTAACAAAAGCCCCATGAATACTATAGTTATATCTGCCATAAACCATAGTGAAATGGGAGTTATAAACCAACTTAGCTAACGAACTGGGGCACCACTTTGTACACTCCATCTTGGCGATTGTCCCCATATGTTGCAAGTGAACCCTCCATATTGCCCTTAGGATCTAATCAGAATTCTGTGGGTAAAATCCTCATTTCAGTTTGCAACATTCGCAGTAGACAGCCCATTCTGATTGGCGAAATACGCGGTACTAAGCCAAAGCCTCATATTGATTCTGGTTGGTGGTTTCAAACATTTTTTATTTTCCATAATTCCATAATATATGGGATAATCCTTCCCATTGACTTTCATATGTTTCAAGATGCTTGAAACCACCAACCAGGATTGGTGGCATGGTAATTACCCCTGAATCCACTCATGAAAAACGGCTCATTTTCCCCATTTGGCTATGGCCGTGGTGATTGGACACAACCGCCATTTCGGGACAGTTTTCCATATAGTTTCTTGATGGATGATATATATTACTTCCCATTCATATCCCCATAAGATATATTTTTTATATCACAATCCTTAACAACAGGTTTCTATGATGATAGATGGTATACCAAACCGGCTCCTCTATTTTTACCAAAAGGACATGATTGGGTTTACCCAGAATT
Source organism: Cladocopium goreaui (assembly GCA_947184155.2). Lineage (NCBI taxonomy): Eukaryota > Dinophyceae > Suessiales > Symbiodiniaceae > Cladocopium > Cladocopium goreaui. Next base: position 190,267 of record CAMXCT020006528.1, read on the forward strand.
TTTCTGTTTGCTAAATTGGGGATCCAGCATGTCTGGACAAAGCCATTGCATCAACTGTGACATCAACTGTGACATGTTCTTCCCAACTATACTGGGTATCTGGATAGATTACCATGTGGTTATTTAACATAGCCATGGAAAATCATCATTTTGAATAGGTAAACCATCTATTTCTATGGGCTATTTTCCATGGCTATGTTAGTCATAACCAGAGGGTAATTGTCCCTTGTTTTTTATGTCTGAAAATTCCCCCCAAAGCATTTGTATCCTATGGGAAAATTTTGGGGACATTCGGATGTGGATACCTCCAAGTAAAGATTTAAATCGGATCAGTTCCGGGTCGTACATGTTACATCCCCAACACACTATCACCAGTTGCGGTTGGTTTTTAGCTTCTCCAGTTTTGTTTGGGACAAAGCCGATATGGGTGTGAGTCGAAGTTGAAGACTTAATCTATTCTTCGTGTATACAACTAGATAACTAAGTTGACGCACATGACTTGCTTAGTTAGCGTTTTATGGGTGTATATTGATTAATTAGCGTTTAATTGGGGTATAACTATAGTATTATAGTTATTATTAGTTAGTTATAGTTAACTAATTGATGGGTTTTATAGACTAACAACATCCAGTTGATCATATAGTGTATATTATATATTATAGTTAGTTTTATAATCTAACGACATCCAGTTCATCACCTGCAGCCCTTTTCAGCGTCAACGCATGCGATGTATTGGGCGAGCCGCCTGTGTGGCGGCGTCCCGATGCGGGGGCTTCTTCTGGTTTCAGCACAGAATGTCGAGCCAGGCACGGTGGGAACCCTTGAGGCTCTCATTTAACGATAAAAATGGGGGGTACAACCAAAAGGGTTTTTCCTATGGTGAAATCTATGGTTAGTAGTGATTAATAGTGATTAATATTGGTTACTAACCATAGATGGTTACTAACCATAGATGGTTACTAACCATTATTGGTTTTTCCTATCCCATGACGGATCCATGGTGCTGCTATATATGGTGCTCCATGGATCCCATCAATATACCCCAGATGCTAGCATATATACCAGCACCATGGATCCGTCATGGGCAATGGAAAGTCCTATGGAAATGGATGATGAAAAATGGGTACCACCATGGATTGGAAACCACCATATCGTTGTAGAATGTGTTATAGAATGTGTTTTGATTTACTGTCTGATATTGTTGATGTTTTGGCATCAACCACCACAATCTACACTATAACCTGTAGAATTGGGTATCTACAGTCTTTACTCCACATGTTTTTATATGAATTGACCCATACAAATATGGTATTTACATGTAAATCCATTTACTTGGAAGTAATGTAGCATCATGTAGCATCCGTTTCATCCGTTTACCAGCTGTTTTATTCTATAGGAAACCGTTGGATCCCGTGGCAACAACCATACAATAGTTCACCAGGACTACATATACCCAACCTGGTTATGACTAACAGTTCGCCATAGAAAATGGCCCATAGAAATAGATGGTTTACCTGGGTTTACCTATTAAAAATGGTGATTTTCCATGGCTATGTTAAATAACCAGATGGTATGCGTTGTTAAAACAGCTGTTTTTTTGGGTGAACGAGCATCATCTGTGCGGTACATTTTCGGGTATCTGCAGTAGCCCGGTAGTTTTCAGTGGGTAGTTTCGATGTCAAAGTTGGTGGTTTGTGATGTGAAATATGATGAAATGGATGATCACGGCCTTTAGAAAGTGATGTTCAACCAAATGGTTCCTAATCCGTTTCTGTCCATATATGGGGGCTGCTTAGATGTGCATCTCACTGAGTAATTGCCAAACAAAATGATTGGGTCCCAATTTTAAATTGGTTAGCTCTTTGTGGTCACTGACTTGCTTCGTTAAAACTCGAAATGGGAGACTAGGAGACAATACTTGTTTTCCCTTGGTATCCGAGATGAATCCAACCCCGAAGAACAAACAACGCCCCTTGCATCCCCTTGCTGCTGGAACCCCAACTGGTTTTGTCCAAAGCGAGATTTTTTGAGTTGCCCTCAATAGGGACGTTCGCTGGATTGTAGAGCAAATCGACCAGTGAAAACAGCTGTAATCATGTAATCATCATCACAGCAAAACAAATTAAACAAAATCCCAATGCAGAAACCAATGACACGGCGCACCACCAAACGAAGTACTCTCAGAGTGCAAAGTGACCTTGCCAAGCCGCTTCAGACTGCGTTTTGCAGAGCTTCGAGGAGTGATCTGTTTTGGAACAACTATTCATTTTGGAAACAGTGTTCAAAGAAACAGTGTCTTGAACCTCTTTTTTTGAAGGCATTTCATCAGAGCGTTTTGTGGCATCAGCAAGCCATTTTCAAAGCTTGACTCTCAACGACAAGTTTCAGGGACTGCTGTCCCATTCTCTGGGCGGATACGGCCAAGTTTGCACCCCAAAACGGGACATTTGGTTCTAGGATTTTGTGCCAGGATTTTTTTCAGGGACTTCTGTCCCACTATCTGGACGTATACTGACAAAGATGTTGCCATAGAAATATGAAGCAACAAGGGTTTAACCATGAAAAATGGAGGTTTAACCTTTAAAATGGAGAGGGTTAATTAAGCTATTTAAGCAAAACAAAACATGGGACTGCCCTGTTTTCAGACAATCCCCAAATCCACCACTACACACGTTTGTTTGAGGTGTTGCGCGTTATTACCCGGAAAGGATCAAACAATCCCTCTAGAGATCCACCGAAATAGTCATCAACAGTCCAGGGTTTCCGTGACTGGCAATGGTGTATACCCCAAATCCACAGGTTATCATCATTTGTCCTACAGGATGGGGCTCCCCGGGCTCCCCAGTTATAAGTTGGTTTATAAACCAATGCAACCCCCAGTAACTATAGTTATATCTACCATAAACCATGGAATTCAGCCACAAAAATAAGGCAACTGAACACTATCGAACGGGGCCCCATCCTGTATGATATTGCCATGTACGGGTTTCCCCCATTTTTGATCCCACCCATGAAAATGATTGATGATTCGTATCCCCCTATAGTAAGCATTCTATAGCTATAGGTTGATTGTACTTCCCACTGGTTCTTGGCTTTTGCACCACCCTTGGTGCTACTTAAGACTTAAACCTTCAATGATCAAGAAAGGTCATCCTTGTTTATTACTGGAATCGGCTACTTAATACCACTATCTGGGTAAACTATAGCGACCTCACTGTTCTCCCGAACCCTGGAATCATAGTTTTTATAGGGAAATCATCCCCAGCCATGGCCGAACAATTCAGGTGAGTGAAATATGATGGCCTTTACCCAGATATATCTTCAATAACCAGATAATAACCATAGTAAAACCATGGTAAAACCATGGTAAAACCAGCGAAATTCCAAGTATCCCATGATATTCCTATAGCTTTGTGCATTAAATCCCATGTTGCAAAGGACCCCGACGGAATGCCACCAGCTGTGGCGTCCCTGAATCCATTACTGGGACTGTTATTCCATATACTTGGGGTGGTGCACCATACTTAGTTAAGTTGAGTTATAAGTCCAATGTCACTAAATGGCTCATTTATAGATGGTTTAATGGTTTACCTATTAGAAATGATGATTTTCCATGGCTATGCTAAAAAACCAGATGGTAGGGTTTATAGTGCAGTAGATAGATATATATATATATGTATTATATCAATACTTAATGGGAGTTATAGACCCATTTATAGCTGGGGGGCACCACTTTGTAGTAACTTTGGATTTACTAACCTGAGACTGTTCTAAGTTATAACCCCTTAGTGTGGTGAATCCATTTTCATAAACCATCCCCAAGTAATCATCATGTTTATGTTTGCTATATCTAAACCATCCCCAGTCGCGGTAGGTTTATGGCAGCCAGTATTTTCCACATTAGTTACCATATGGCCAGTTATTTTTGTACCATATTACCATATTAATTACCATATTACCATAGTTATCTTGTTTGGTTTGTTGGTGATATACCATATAGATCCATATAGTCAGTTATATCCCTTGTTGAATATCCGCATGATATTACCATGAAATCCCATGAACAATCCACACATGATATTCAGAACTTCTTATCCCATGAAATCCCCATGAAATCCCCATGTTTGCTGGTAAAATCATCGTTTTTCTTAGTGAAATATTGTGAAATCCATATTTGATCATAAAAATATCGTGAAATATCCCATATGTTTTGCTGGTAAAATCATATTGTGAAATATTGTGAAAGCCATATTTCCAAGGATGATAAGGATGATTAACTCCTCAATGGATCGGTTTTCTTGGGAAAATCGACATGAAACAAACCAGAGATTTTCCCATGAAGATCATGGGGCTTTCCGAAGTAAAATGTCCCTTAAAGCAATCCATCAGCTCCAGCAGGTGGATTGGGCTGTGTCATTGGTGAATCATCCAGGGTTACCCTCTGGTAAACAGAAAATTATGGAAAATCACAAATTGTTCGATGGGTAAATCAACTATTTAATGGAAAACTATAGAAAATTATACTATAAATAGTTGATTTCCATTAAAACATATGGATAAACTATACTATAGTCATTGGATTAACTGGTCCCTGAATCCATTATAAATGGGTAAAACTATGGATTTCCTGTGCGCATTGCCGCAGGGTGATAGCTTCTGGCGCCTGGGGCAGCTAGGAGGCGCTGCCAGCCAACGCTTGAGCCAACTGGGACAGCAGGTGGGTTTTTTTTGCGCGCATTTTTCGATGGTCTGCTGGATTTCATCACATTTTTCTATGGGATTTCTATTTCTATGGGATTTCTATGGGTTTCTATCTATTTTATAGGCTTTGACCATGAAAAATGGATCGTTTTAACAAAGTTCAGCAGCAGAAATTGGATGGAAAAGGTGAACTTTTGTAGCAAGTCCTTGAGTGATGTTGTGGTTACCCATTTCAATGGGATATTATAGTGATTTAATGGGATTTTATAGTGATTCAATGGGATATTAATGGGATTTACCCAACCTGGTTATGTCAACAGTTTGCTATTGAAGCCATGACCCAGTCGAAAGAGTGGATTTTCCCATGAAAAATGGTGGATCTTTCAATAGCTATTTTGACATAACCAGAGGGTACTTTTCTGTTTTGATGGTTTCATTGAAAATGGTGGTTTCAGCAAGAAAATTTCCGAAAAATTGGTGTTTCATGCTCAGCATAAGAAACCAATTGGATGGGTAATGCAGAGATCTTGGGTGTGGAGCTACAAGTGTGATCTGGTTGGTGGTTTGGAACATGTTTTATTTTTCCCATCATATTGGGAATGTCATCATCCCAACTGACTTTCACTCCATCATTTTTCAGAGGGGCAGGCTCAACCACCAACCAGACATTGTTTCAACCAGGAAATGATAAGCCCCGGAATGGACGTGACACGTTTGCAACAAACAGTTGCTTGAGTTGGTTGATGGGATTCACAGGGTTTCAGCTCCAGCAACTGCCCTTTATTTAAACCTACAAAAAGCTATTGAAGCCATGGCCCATTTAGTTCATTGATTTAGCCACTAATAGCATGGTGATTTTCCAGTTCGTTTTCTGTATGTTTACCAGGCCGGGTACCTTTTTTCTGAATCGATTCAGGAGCATTTTTCTGTCTCAGAAAGACTCCCCAAAGTATCCTCTGGTCAACTAACATAGCTATTGAAAATGGCCCAGTCGAAATAGTAGATTTTCCCATTAAAAATGGTGATTTTCCATGGTTTTTTGTATGTTTACCGGAGGGTATGGCCAAAGACTTCTCCGTTGTTTCCGACCTCCCTTTACGAAACCGGTGGGAGTTCCTGAGACTTCATGCCAACCGATGGGACGAGCATCCGATGTTGATTACCACAGCAGATTGTTGAATCAAAAATATGGATACCCTCTGGTAAACTAACATGGCAATGGAAAATGGCCATTTATAGTGGATTTTCCCATTGAAAATGGTGATTTTCCATTGCTATGTTAGTTCACCAGAGGGTAAGTCACCCTTATGGATTATCTGATTAGCATCCAAAAAATATTTGGATAAGTCATGATAAGTCAACATAATATGGATGAGCATATCCCAAAAATATTAGGATAAGTCGGATAAGTCTCCCTGATGTGTAGCCAAAGGTGTTGATTCAACTTATGTAGCTGTCAGCCGCTGCCACTGAGTTGCACGACCATAGGCTAGGACGAGTCAAAACCAAGTCTCTGCGCTAGGATGAAAGCCATGGTCAAAGTCAAGGAAGAAATACTCAAATGGTAATGTTTCGTAAACCCTCTAAAGTCCATAAACATTCACATAAACATTCATTAACAGCCATAAACAGCCATGAACCATAGTAATCATATGCAATTAATCATAGTCTAGAATATACCAGTGGGTGTGGAAACTGCCAGACATCCCAGACATCCAGGTGGGACAAGCCATCAATGACACCGCCATGCGACCATGCCACTGGGACCACGAAGAATGGAGCAAAAGCGACCCTCCAGTAAATTTACATAGCTATGGAAAATCACCCTTTTATATAGGTAGATCAACTATGAAACTGGCTATTTTCAATAGCTTTTTGTATGATTACCGGAGGGCACCAAAAATGGGAAGATAATAATATCTAATAATAAGATATAATAAGATGTAATTTTATTGACCAAAAAATAATCAAACATGTGTAATGATTATATTATTGCATAGTATTACCAACAATGACCCCAAAAATGAATAATATGCAATAATACTGTAATAATACATTATTTATATACTGGTTGGTGGTTTGCAACATGTTTTCTTCCCATATATTGGGCATAATAGTCCCAACTGACTTTCATATGTTTCAGAGGGGTAGGTATACCACCAACCAGTATAAGCATATATTCAATGGATTGGTTTAAGGGAAAATCTACAGGAAACCATAGATATTCCCATGAAATATGGGGGGTTCCTGTAATTTTTTTTTTAAACCAATCCATTGACATATAATTTGCTTGAATCTAATGTAGAGAAAAAGATTAATCTGGAAGATATGGAAACTTCAGCACGGTTTACATGTAATAATTATACAATGCGAGGCCCCCCAGTGATGTTTGTTGGTTAACAAAAGCCCCAGTAACTATAGTTATAAATACTGTACCATAAACCATAGTTATTGGACTTATAAACCAACTTAGCTATCTTGGGGGCCTCACATTGTACGTGATAATACGTGACATAATCCACCAGAAATGGGATGTAATCGGGAGTCTACTTTTTTTTTACATAGCCTCCAAGACTGCAAACCCAAGACATGAGTATAGAACCTTTAAAATGAACAAACATAGGGGGCATAGTCCAGATTATTTCCAGACTGCATGATTTTTTGAACATGTCGTTCACATCCTCCGCGAGCATTACTGATTATCCCACTTGGCGGAGAAAAGCCGAAGATAATGACTCCAGTCCAGTGGTTGCCCGCAAGTGAATTGGTCCATCTTCAACTTCTCATGCTGGGTGGTGATACATTCTGCTAGCCAATATAGCAATGGCCATCTCAGGAACCTCAATTGGAGGTACCTACCATATGTAAGGCCTATTTTTCAGGCCTTAATTTCAGGGAATATCCGGCAAAATATGGCCTGAAATATGGTACTAACATACCTCCATCAATTGGATCCTGAAGATCTCCCATTGATTTTGTCGCAATGCTGGCTTCCCAGTATTCTTGCGGAGATCTGGGTCGAAAATTTGGTCGAAAATTTGGATTCGAGATACTCAAAGTGATGAGAGTGCCATCTGAATGTGTAGTGTACTTGGTGGCGAACTACCCACGAATCGTAAGTGGGTTAGTTCACCCCAGTTATAAATGGGATAAGTAGGGTTAATCCACTTATAACTGGGGTTATAACCCACTTACTAAGTGGGATGAGCCACCAAGTAGTCCTTTGAGCCTTAAATTAAAACCAGTCTTCAAATGTCTACATCATTTTGTCATTCATTTTGTCTATGGTTACTGGTTGGAACTCCACTCCTTTCTGGCCAAACGAACCATCATCCCTCTTAGTATGCGGTTCAGTGGATTATCCCATTTCTAACTTGGTGAACTAGCCCCAGTTACCAACCACTTCCTCGGCTCAATCCTGGACGAAATTCCAATAAACCAGCATTTCCCTTGGTTCTCCCAATGAAATCCTATAGTCATAAACCATATGGTATGATAGTCCTTATTGTCCTCATACCTATAGATATTTCCCATCATAAACCATAGATATCATAGATATATGATGGCCATGAAAAAATCCCAGTGAATTCCACACCTTTTTTCTGCGGTGCGCAGGGTTGCGAACTCCCAGACGTTGGCTGAGGCGTTGCCTGCGGCCAGCCGTACGTGCGTGCGGGGATGATGACATGTACGGAATGCAGCTTGTTTGTGGTGAACCTTGGTGGAGGGTAAACCGGTTTTTTTTTGTATGTTTTGGGGGTACCCGGCCTGGTCAACATACAAAAAGCTATGGAAAGATCCACCATTTTTAATGGGAAAATCCACTATTTCTATGGCCATTTTCAATAGCGAACTGTTAAATTACCAGAGGGTATCAATTTGAATGGATTAGGCACAATTACTTGAAATGGATAGAAAGTACAGATTCAAAGCCTGCTAAAAGGGGTTAAACAGATGGGTCCAGAAATGGCGTGTATAAATGATTATAAAGCCAGTACCCAGCTGGAAATTATATCATGTGCCGGGGGGTATCTAAGATTTGACATTCAAACACTCAAGACTCCCCAAATTGCATCAAATTGCATGGTTCGGTAGCTTGGATGAACAATCCATGGCAATTACCCTCTGGTAATTTGTTACAGTTTGCTATTGAAAATGACCCAGTCGATATAGTGGATTTACCCATTGATAGCATGGTGATTTTCCATAGTTATGTAAACGTCTACCGGAGGGTATGAGAGCTGGAAGGTGCTGAGAAAAGTCTTCAGAGATTCCACCAACATATCTGCCATGCGGCCTCCCTATTGATGGACTGATACATCAGTACAATTAACACCAAGATTCATCACACATTGGTGAAGCATGGTGAACCTGTAGCTATTTGAAGCCAAGTCGATAGCTTGGAGATGTTGTTTCTTGGAGATAGCCTCTGGTAAACATACAAAAAGCTATTGAAAATGGACCATTTATAGGTGATTTACCTATTCAAATAGTGATTTTCCAGTTCGCTTTTTGTATGTTTACCAGGCCGGGTAGCTGAAAAAGCGCCTGGTGATATCGTAATTTGCGCCACCTAAAGGAAGCACTCGAAGATGGGCCAATGTCTGCTCCGCGGTTTCAACCAAGGTCATCAGCTGGCGTGTCTCTCGGATGAGAGTTTCCACTGGAAACCAACTGGATTTTATAACCATCCAACCGATGGTGTTTAGCATCAAAATCCTGAAGGTTATGGTGAGATATGGTGAGATAAATGATGGTTCATGGCTTATGAACATTTATGAACTACTTGTAGGGGGTGTAGGGCTGTTGTACTTGCTGTAGTGTGGGCAACCCAATGCCAGAAACAACTACCATGACTGGGACGCTTGAACTCCCAGCCATACAAATGGTGATTTGATGTGATTTGGGGATTGCGTATTACTGCATTACTAAAATATGATCGGAACCAATTATTTTACCGGGGGATATAGCTAGTTGTAACCAATATAGCTGGTTTAGATTCTGACTTCAGTAATCCTGGGGAATTACAAGGATTACAGAAGGGTCTTCCAAGATCGATAGGTTTCTGTTGGCTTATAGCTGGGCCAATGGATTTATGGTGGGGAAAAATTCCACAGTTGGATGGATAATTTGATAGACCTGTTTTTGGAAGCCAAAAATCTTGCGAGGGACGCCACTGAAAAAGAGCTGCGACATTTTTTTTTTGTGATTATGATGTACATGATGGTGCCCCCCAGTGATGTTTGTTGGTTTATAAACCCCATGAACTAGTTCGTTATATCTGCCACAAACCATAGTTATGAGAGTTATTGGCACCAACTTAGCTAACCAAAGCGTGATTCCATGGCGTTGTTCAGTGATTCCATGGTGAGAATTGGATGACAACCATGCTGATTCTCCAATACTGTCCCATGATTCAATTCCTCGAATGTTCCCCATTTAAAAAGGCCATAAATTACAAGGTGGTGCCCCATAGTTAGCTAAGTTGGTTTATAACTCTCATAACTATGGTTTATGGCAGATATAACTATAGTTAATGGGGTTTATAAACCAACTTATAACTGAGGGGCACCATCCTGTAGCCTGTGGTAAACATTTACAGTTTGCGAACTGGAAGCCATGGCCCGTAGAAATAGAATGAAATAGATGGTTTAGCCATTTTCATAGCATGGTGATTTTCCAGTTTGCGAACTGTGAAATTACCAGAGGCTAGCAATGATGTACCAGAGGATGTGGGATGTACCAGATCATTCCTTTAAATTTCCTCATTGTTCTGCTCACTCCCGCCATGAATTTTTGTTAATGTCTATTGGGAATAAGTCTATCATTCTGAATGATAAACCCATCTGCTGTTGGTTGTAACATGTTATATCCAACTGATATCCATGTGAACATTCTATTCTATTCCACAAATCAATGGGAATTTCAGGATCCTAAAATGGAGGTACTGTACCATATAAGGCCATATTTTGTGGGGATATTCCCTTACATAGGCCTTATATTATATAGGCCTTATATATGGTAGGTACCTCCAATCAATCGGTTCCTGAGATGGCCAGTGAATAAAGCTGAAAAATCATCGTAGCACCACAGCATGATTTTTCGTTACCACCAACATGGCCGCTGACATCTCCATGAAGTTTTCAGTTTCCATGTACTCTCTGGTTATGACTAACAGTTTGCCATGGAAAATCACCATTTTTAATAGGTAAACCATATGGGCTTTGCGTGGAGCTTTGGTCCACAGCCTGGTTGTCGCCATGAACCTGGTGCCCATTTTGCACAACAACTTGACGATATCTGTCAGGTGTGAAGTGGGTCTCTGCGGGTTCCTTCTTCTGGACATCTGCAAAATGCTCGCAGATGAGCTCTGTCTTGCAATGCGTCTACCAAGGGGGTCTTGCTTCCTTGCTCCCCAAACCCAAGCAAATTTGCAGGGGGTGGCTTTGAGTGGAATCTTGATTTGCCTCACAAAGGACCCAGAGTTTTCACCATGGCGTTACGGTCACAACCGATTGACGGAGCTTCCCATCGAACAGCATTTCTCGTACTTACGGCAACAATCGCCAAACTCCCAGCTCACATCCAGAAGTTTCTGGCAAGCAGCGTGCAGAGTGTCTCTGAGGAGGGCTATTTCTGTGGGCCATTTTCCATGGCTATGTTAAATTACTAGAGAGTATACATATTATCTCCAAGATTTACATGTTGCATTCACATGTACCTTGACCCTCCAAGTACCCTTGACAAATGGGGTTTTACCCCATGATTTCAGTACTTTTCCACCATTTTTGGGCGGCCATCGGTCGATTCCGGCTCCACAGGTCGAAATTGCTGGGAGGTCGCTTCCTTCCACGGTCCTGCCGCACCGTCGTCTCAGAAGCCTCTTGTTTCGAAGTGGGATCGGATGATCTGGATCAAAGGCTTGGGAGTTTTATCCAAAACGTATGGAAAAACCTTGCAAGATTTGTAAGATCGGCAAAATCATAGGGAACATGATGGGAAAACATGGTGTGCCTGGTTGGTGGTTTCAAACATTTGGATGATTTTCCATAATATATGGGATAATCCTTCCCATTGACTAATATTTTTCAGAGGGGTAGGTCAACCACCAATCAGGTGCATTGCCTTTATCCTGCACCAGATGCTACTCGTTGTCATCTCAACTGGGGATGTCGCATCAGGTGAGATCAAGGAAGGATAAGCCGCCGTGGTTTCCTGGATGAACCGTTCAAAAACCATAGGTATATGGTGGATATAATTAGATTAATTATAGGTATAAAGTGATTTCAAAGTGGATAATTTGGATAATTGATTATAGTGGATGTTTAACCGGGGGTTATCAACATTAGATTAATTCATAGGTATAAAGTGGATAAATAGTAATGACGTCCTTTATAACCAAAACCCGCAGAAATCCTAGGGTGTCAAAAATACGCGAGCTTTTCCGACAAAAATGCGTATGGCTGCTGCTATTAGCCATTACACTATCGGCCGCATTTTGATGGAGGATGTGCAGTCTGCTAGCAGCACAATTGAGAAAGCACATCAACAGATGCAAAAGCTGCCTTGGCTTCCAGCACCTATACTAGCGGAGCTTGATCGTACCAAGAGCCAAGTTGCCGCCCTTCATCGAGAAGTGCACTGCTACCAAGAAACTCTGATACGAGAAGTTGAAGACTCACAGAAGGATCTCCTTGTTCATCCTTGCTCCCAACGCAGCGACAGCATCTCACCAGAAGAGAAGACTGAGCCTCAGTCCAACCCCAATATGGAATGGTAGGACTGTGTGTCATCGTGAGCGTTACCTGCTGATGCCGACCAAATTATATGGCTGGTAGGGTTTTTTGTCTTCTGGTAATGTGATTTGTGTCACAGGGACCTCCCTTGGACCAGATTGATATCCGTGTCAAATGATCATACTTGGCATGCTTCTGAAAGTACGGGTTAGGTAAGGGTTTGGTACGGGTTAGTACAGGTTAAGTACGGGTAAAGTACGGGTTAAGTACGGGTTAGGTACGGTTCAAAATCAATACCCGAGGTCTTCAATCGAAAGCCCGGGTTTTCTTATTTTTTCCGAAATACCTCAGGTTCTTGTGCTGACCCGAGGAATTCTCAGGGTTTTGGTTTTCCAGGTTGGTGTATAGCTTGAATTTCTGGTAAACTTGACACAGCTGAAAACACAAGATCCCCTGGCTGTCTAAAAATTTATCCTCTGGTTAACCAACATAGCTTGGAGTTTCACCATGTTACCATGTTTAATTAGTAGGTAAATCAACGAAGTACCCTCTGGTAAACTAACATAGCTATTGAACATGGCCATAGAAATAGTGGATTTACCCATTGAAAATGGTGATTTTCCATAGTTGTTTGATTGTTTGTATGTTTACCAGAGGGTAAATGGCCATGTTCAATAGCAAGCGGCAACAAATCACCGGCCGAAAATAGGCTGAAATCTTCGGTTGAACCGAGGGGCCTCGTTGGAGCAAGGATTCTTTGCAAGGGATGTATGCCTTTGGTGAGGAAGAGGACCACCGGGACCACCGGACCGGCGGTGGATAGGGATCGTTGTTTTTTTTTTTAATGGGCAGAGTTACCCTCTGGTAATTTAACATAGCTATGGAAAGATCCACCATTTTTAATGGGAAAATCCACTATTTCTGTGGCTATTTTCAATAGCTACGTTAAATTACCAGAGGGTAAAATGTGGGAATTCAATATGGCTAGAAAATCCCTGAACTCAATGGAGGCTTAGTTCGCTGAGAAAATCATCGAAGCAAGTAGAAAAGTTTTGTCAGTTCAATGCCCAGCAGGTAGATGGGCAGATTTCACAGACAAGGAATGATCAACGGGATAGATATAATATGTATGTATATATATATATAATGGGATGTGTATTGAATTGTTATTCCAGTGTCAAAGATACCGATAATCATACTTTTTCACGTGCGAACAATGATAAATCTGATTTGTGTTGATAGTCTGGTTCAACAAAAACAGTACCTTAGGGGAAAGGTGATGATAATTCATTTCAATGGCCATTTCAGGATCCTAGATTGGAGGTACCTACCATATATAAGGCCTATGTAAGGCCTATGTAAGGGAATATCCCCACAAAATATGGCCTTATATGGTACAGTACCTCCATTTTAGGATACTGGAATTCCCATTGATCACTGGAATTGTATATATACATATACATAATTACCTACAGCATATGTTTCTGCTTGATTCTTTCAAATATGTTTAATGTTCCACCAAATGACTGGGATGGTGATTCCCAATGACGAGCATATTTCTCAGCTGGGTTGAAACCAAGTTACTCTTCAATAAATATTAAATGTTGCCAAAACGATATGGAAAACCTACTGGAAATGCAGATCATGTTCCTAATCCGGAAAGCCATGGATGTTCATATATCATCATATATCTATGTTACTTTGCGGTCAGATAAGCAAAAGGTGATGGATTACATGAAAAATGGTGAGACATCGAAGATGGACCCTACCTACACCCCATCCACTTGCTCTATCTTTAGCAAGTCACCAATGGAAGTAGATGGGTTGATCTGAAGTAGACACGACACCCCATGGGTGCCCAAAATTCCCATATCATCATATGTTTCGTAGAAGAAGATGCAAATTTAATATCCACATAAAGTGGATCTTTATGGGCATCCCACATTTTGATACACATCCACATCATATTGTTGGTTATATTCGGTTTAATAATTATATATCTCATTATATCCTATGTTTCCCCGTTTTTTTTGCATGTCATGGCTGCTGCGTCTTCCCCCTATTGTTGGTTGCTCAAGTATCTTTTTTATCGCTGGTTTCATCCAATTCGCTGCGTAGCTTGCAGCTTGAATTTACCATGGAAAAAATGGATTAATGATGAAATCCCCATCTAAACTTAATCTGGGTAAATTATAACGACCTCACTGCGACCTCACTGGAATCATGGTCAATAAGGGGAATCATCCCCAAATGGCCTTAATTCAGGTTAGTGAAATATTATGTTTTACCCAGATTAATGGTTGGATGAAGTTTCCAAATTATATAATGGTTGCAAATTAATTTGTGTTGCTTAAATGATGGCCAGCTTAAATCCTATCTGATGGAAATCACCATTTTAAGGGTGGAATCCGGTCGCTGGTGACATCGCACAGATACTCCGACGAAAATGTGCAGCTCCGCTTGACACGTACGGAGGTGTGGCAGCGAAATTCCAAGGATTATGGGTGGATTATGATGGTTAGTGACAACAATTTTCCACGTGGGTTATGAACTAAAAAATTGGTGATATATTTACTGGGTCAATCGACTGGATGGATACAAACTAATCCTAACTAGTCTTTTGGTATCAATGGGAATAGCTGCGTTCACCAGCAAAGAATTTGTCATTTTTTGCACGGTATCTAAGATTGGCAACGTTGTCAGTCCCTGAAAATTGTGAGTTTTTGTTTGGGTGGATAATGCTACCCTCTGGTAAACGTTTACAAAAAACGAACTGGAAAATCACCATCTTCAATGGGGAAATCCACTATTTCGACTGGGCCATTTTCAATAGCTATGTTAGTTTACCGGAGGGTAAAATTGTTTGGAGTAGTAACCACTCAAAATTCAGCCAACTTAGCAGGGGAGCTGGGGACCAAAATGAAATGACATGGACATGGGCAGGTAGAATGGTGACTTCCACGAAATGTGCTTTGCATAAATAGTGATAGAGACGTGTCTTGGATAGTCGTATTTTGACCCGCAATACCAACAAAAATGTGTGTTCTTTCCCATCATGAATTGGGAGCTCAATACTATACTCAATACCATGAAATTCTTGCATCAAATTCTTGTGCGATGTCCATGTGCAGTAGCCTGCACAAAACGTAGCAACCGGATGCCACTGCGGCCGCTGCCACCACACCGTCGTCCTGCAGCACATATAGGGCGACGTCTCCAGGTGCCCATGGTGGTTTCAAGCATTCTGAGACTGCTGAGATGGCTGAGATGTTCCATGTTGGACCTGACTTATGGCGAGGTTGTTGTGGGGGTCGTAGCGAATATTCCTTCTGATTGCTGTGGGGGTTAAGACTGTTCTGATTAAGGTTTGTGTAGAAACCTGCAATCCCCCAAAATCCCCGCGGAAGTGGGGAATGATGATACCCTCCGGTAATCAAGCATTGCGATCGGAAATCCCCTATAAGTGGAGGTTTGAATGGAAAAATCGCCTAGAGATGGTGGATTTTCATTGCCCACCTTGGATTACCCAAGGGTAAACCATGGGATTGGGGAGGTCCTAATGTTGATAAAATCCCAATGTTTTACTTGGGCAAATCACCCAATAGCAGTCATTTGCTTAATCATCTGACTTTCTCTGAAAATGATCCGGCTTGTTTCCCCAAGTCATATTACCCTTCAGTAAACTAACATAGCTATGGACCATCCCCATTTATAGGTGATTTAGTTATTAAACATGGAAATTGTATGAAATTGTCCATAGCTATGTTAGCTTACCAATGGGTACGAGTGCCGCTGCAAAAAACCAGAAAATTTGGGCCGTTTCCCAACTCCGAAGGACTGGTTTGACGGTTTGACCAACTCCCCTGCAGGCTTTCTTGATGAGTCAACTGGAACCTTTTACTTATGATCCTGAGACTCTTGGCTACAGCTGGCTCCCTGGGTCATCCTGGGTCATCAAACATTGGGATTTCATGATTGGGATTTGGGAAGGAAAATGGGTGCTTTACTGGGAAGCATCTTGCTGTGTAGATCACAAAAAAAGGAGGCTCATCCCACCATGAGTTGTGGTTACTCAACACGAAGAGCACGCACGAATCCATCCAATTCATTTGGGTTAAATGCACATTCGATCCCAATTCTTTTTGGTTAAATCCGCATGAGATCTCCTTTTGTTTGCTTATGTTTGGCTAAATCGCCATTAAACCTCAGTTTCTTTTGGTTCAATCACCAGGTTTATGTAAAAATAATTGTACTTTACACCATGAAATCTCTAAATCGGACATAAGACCGAGCCGTTTCTGGGACGCTTTCTTTTTTTCACACGTCTCCACGTCTCCAGGAGCAAGTTAGAGCAGACCCTTCGGCTGAGCGGGCACGTGATGCAAGGCATACTGGAGATGATGGACAGTGAAACCACATCTGAAAGGGGGGCCCAACAGAAAACCAGAAGACCAGCCAAAATGATCGTGAAGGATGTTGAAGGGATCAAATATGTGGTTTTGATTTCCGATGCAGGGATGCAACTGGTTTGGAAACCTGAAAACGGGTAGACAACCAACAAAAACACACAGATTAAAACAAGATAAAGATAAAGACCAAAAGTCAACAAAGCACGAGAAAAAATCACGCGAAACATGGGTAGGGAAAGGTGAAGAACTAGCAAGAAATGGGCTTTTCAGCCAGTTAAGAGTCTGCACTAACAGGCGTGGCATTCAGCAGGTGTTGGTCGCTGCTGTTTCTGGGGAACTCCCCCGCAGGATTTGACCCACATGTTTGACCCACGATGGAGAGAGCAAGACCAGCAATAGGAATATGAATTCCCGAGGATTAGTGGCTTCGACTCCATTCTGTACACAAGTATAATACAATTTACTCTCTGGTAAACTAACATACTGGTAACAATGGAAAATCACCATTTTTAATGAGTTAATCAATTATAAATGGCCATTTTCAATAGTTTTTTGTATGTTTACCAGAGGGTAATACATCGTAAATACATTACCAAGGATTAGCTATCAGTGGGAACATTACCCGGTGCAGGTAATGACTCTGGTTGGAATTTTGGAACTACTGTGGAAGTTGCATGGGAAATCTAAGATCAAAATTCCCACGGTTGGTGAACCGGCTTTTTCCCTGACACTTCCGCTGTAAACAAACATCGACCAAGGTTACGAGAAGATATGTATTTGCCCAAAATGTTGAGAGATTCCCCAGTAAACCAACATAGAAAGTGAAAAATCCACAATTTGTAAGGCATTTCCTCCCGAAAACCATGGTTCTTTGTATGTTCACTGGATATTGGCACAAGCACAAAAATCTAGATGAAATCCAAATCGCTTCCGACGAAGGCTTGAAGAAGTTTTCCAGCTTCATACCATTCTCCCAAGCCGCCTGATGGCAAGATGACCGGAAAACCCACTGGGTACAGGGGCTTAGAGGTGCTCTGTTCAAAGATGGAAGTCATCCATAATGGAAATCCTGGTCCATACTGGGTCCATGAATCCCTGGCCATGAATTGATCCACCAATAATGACGGGATATTATGGCTATATATCTTCCAACTGTTGAGCATGGCACGTATACTTTCATACAAACTAACATTTTCTTACATTTGATACCCTCTGGTAAACTAACATAACTATGGAAAATCACTGTTTTTCATGGGAAAATCAACTATTTCTATGGCCATTTTCAATAGCGAACTGTTAAATTACCAGAGGGTACTTGGAGGAATATAGTTCCCGCTGAAAAAACAAGTATTTGCAGGGCCTCCAAGATTTGTCGTGACAGCGACTCAATTGCTGGAAAGAAAGCTTCGCCTGGGTTCCCATCATTTGGAGGGCAGACATGCCATGGAAGGGAGTGTTGGAACCTTTCTCAAACACTTGTCTGGTTGGTGGTTTGGAACATTTTTTCCCCAATAGTTGGGACGATGATCCAATCTGACTAATATTTTTCAGAGGGGTAGGTATACCACCAACCAGTGGTAGTGTGGGACGAAAAAATGGGGATACGATCCAATGCTGTCATCAATTCTGTGTTGGAGCTGCGAAAATCAGTGTAGCATTGCATAAAGTATATATACGCAATCTGTAGCGATGAGAAATCTTTCCACATCTTGGTAGTTGCCGAAAGCCGAAAACGCGCGTGGCACCGAAGAATCATGGGCCATTGAGGCAGCTTACCCGGTTCAGATGGTCAATGGGAATTCCAGGATCCTAAAATGGAGGTACTGTACCATATTTCTGGCCATATTTTGGGGGTATATTCCCTTACATAGGCCTGAAAAATAGGCCTTATATATGGTAGGTACCTCCAATTTTTATCGGTTCCTGAGTCATGGCCATTGAGATGGTGGTCGATTTTTTCTGACCAAGGGGACTACTTTTTTGACCTGGTATGACCTTATGAAGACATCCAGCGATATTTGTGAACCAAGCATTTCAGTACCCCCTGGGTTTGTTTCGTCAGTGATTCAACGAGTTTATCAAGTTTTGCTAATGGGAAATCCACCATGACTGGGGAATCTGTTGGAATATGTTTGTATTTTTGGGGGGAAATCCGAAGTCCGCAAAATATGTGTGTGTGTGTGTTCAGGATTGCATCCAAGCAACACTAACCCCAGTTGTTATTGGAAGTGGCAGAACAGAAATATTGCGGTTGCGAAAAAATCCTGCACCATCTTGGATGGTTGACACCTCATAAATAGATTATGAATAGTGGGATTCACAACCTATCAGCTGGTGCGGGATTTCGCGCAACCATCCACAGTATTGTACCCTCTGGTAAACGTTTACAAAATTACCATGCTATTAATGGGTAAATCCACCATAAATAGTCCATTTTCAATAGCTATGTTAAATTTCCAGAGGGTATCACAATCTGTAAAAATGGCCATTGAAAATAGTGAATTTACCCATTGAAAATTGTGATTTTCCATAATTTTTGTATGTTTACCAGAGGGTATCTTGTACTGCCGTGCGGCTGGCCATACCCCATATCTCGCCTTAAGGCCGCTCAAGCCATCGAAGCTGGCTACTACCTAGTGAGGCGCTTAAGAACTTGGTGAACATGAAATTGACATGGAAATGGGCTTCACTGGTGAGAATATATGGTGTTTAAATGTGATTTGATGGCTTTCAATGGTGATTTACTTGGCTTCAATAATGGTACAACGGGTTGAATGGCGATTTCATGGGATTTAACGGTGATTTAGTGAGATTTAATGGTGATTTAATGGGATTTGACATGATTTAACATGTTCAAAACCTTTGTTGGTTGATGATGAGTTCTGGGATTATACTATTCTATCAATCTGTTTATGGGAAAATATGCAGACATATCCCATGACGGATCCATGGTGCTGCTATATTTGGTAACATGGATCCCATCAATATACCCCCTTTATGTTAGCATTAATATACCAGCACCATGGATCCGTCATGGGAATGGAATGCGCGTATCCATATGGGATGATGCAATTTCAATGGGAAAAGAGTGCCATTTCGTCCCCATGGAATTTAGTAGTTTTCCTCAAAATCGTCTAAGCATTCAACTCGGACTTTTTTTGTTTTTCTTAAAATTTCCACAGAAATTTGTCGTTTTCCTCAATATTCTCCTCAACTTGTCAACTTGGATGTGAATCGCAATTCGTTGTCGGAGAAGAACCGGGATTCTGCAACCAGGTACTTGTCGGTGAGGCTCCCCCGGTGACAAGGTGGTTTTTAAAACCCCATTCACTATAGCCGAAGAATCTCCCCTATAACCCCAACAGTTCACCAAGGCGGTTCTGTGCATCAACTGAGCTATCATAAATCAGCTGCAAATCCCATGAAATTTCCCATTTCTTCGTGAAGTATGGCTACCCTCTGGTAAATTTTCACAGTTCGCCACTGAAAATTGTTATTTACAGTTGATTTACCTATTATAAATGCCCATCTAAGTAACATAACTATGGAAATCACAATTTTTAATGGGTAAATCCACTATCAATGGCCATTTTCAATAGTTATGTTAAAGTTCCAGAGGGTAAATCAGGTTAAATCACCCGTTTCTGATGGTTTTCGACAAAGGGTGGCCTCACAGACTCCCCAGACTCCAGCGCAGGTACGGTCCTTTAATTCTGGCAGGGAATGATATTATGGATCCTTGGAGAGAGTCTTCAGGTCGTGGTTCAACTTTAATGTGATAGACTTGGCATGACTTGGGTAGATAAATTAGAATCTATAGTTTATATTAAAATGTGTATGTATCTAATCTAGTATCTACCATAGCAAAATTAACTCATTAACTATAGATCATCATAGATAAGTATACCGTATACCTACCATGGTAGATCAGTGGTAGATATATCTATGATATTTTTTTTGCGTATCTATAATAGTTTTCATGGACTTTGTACACCAGCTTCATGGGAACTCAAGGGAAATTTAAGGCAAGACATCCGGGAAATATTAAGGAACTAATAGGGAGATGAAGGGAGATGATAAGAGGATACCCGAAATGGTAAACGTTTACAGTTTGCGAACTGGAAGCCATGGCCATTGAAATAGTGGATTTACCCATGGAAAATTTGGTGATTTTCCATAGTTGTGTTAATTTACCAGAGGGTAATGGTTGGATCATTATGGGATAGAGAAGGATATATCCACAAGGATTTATGGTGATAAAGTGTAATAACTCAAAATTGGAATGGGAGAAGAAACATCGAACTAAATGATGGAATTGTCCATTGCCGTGTTTGATGAATCGGAGGCTAGTTGACAATTATATAATTGTCATTGCAGTACCTGTTTCATTGCACACATGCTAAGGCCAAACATAAGATGTTTTCCGAAAATTATCAGACAAACAATCAGATATAACCTATTTGCCAAACAATCATCATCATTGCCATACCAATTCCCATTTTCATTCCACAAACCCGGGCATCATCATGGCAATGGTAAAAGGGGAAAGTTGTTAGTTTCAGGGTTCCCCCAGATGGTTTTGGTGCTGCAGATTGACTGATCATGAGTCAATTGTCAATGTGTTAAACCATTCCATGCAGTGTTTGATTCACTATATCTTAGAATCATACGGCCCATATGGCCATTTAGATCCATTTAGAGGTTTCCTAAAATAGTGGGGTACGCCTAGTTATCATCCATTTTATTTTTGGATGTTTTGGATGTTCCATGAAATAAACCATGCAGCGATTTTTAGGGGTACCCCCCCTATTCTTATCGCTTCAATCCCCATGGTCGGCGACTTCAATGCCTGCTGCTTGGTGGTGACTGGAACATGAATGGATTACCCTCTGGTAAACATACAAAAAGCTATTGAAAATGGCCATTTATAGTGGATTTACCCATTAAAAATTGTGATTTTCCATTTCATAAAAAAGGGATGTCATCCTAACCCCATTGACAAACTCCATCATTTTTCAGAGGGGTAGGTCAACCACCAATCAGGTTGTGTTGTTTTTTGATTTCTGTCCTGGCAATCAATTCTGATACTGGGAAATGGCCTGGAAAATGGATGATTTTCCATTCAAACCTCTCCATCAGCAGGGGTAGGTATACCACCAACCAGCCTGTTACTTGAACATATTCCATCGACAGTACCTTTGGGTATCCGTGGACGTCGAGATGGCCATGCAAGTTGGCGCCAGACTTTTCCGGACAGATGAAGCGATTCTCACGCCGGACTGGCTGCCAAATGAATGCATTATCTGCGTCTACAATGCAGCCGAAAGGGAGTTCTTTTGGTCCAACAGAGCTTACGCGGCTGGCAGAAAGAGCTACAATGAGAGGGTGAAACGGTCCAACGACAACGGGGACGACCTGGTCCAGGCGATGGTGCAGTCGAAGAGAGGAAGGGGGATGGATCTTTTGTTGGAGCAGTGGTCCAGTTTCCTCACTGCTGTCGAGCATGGCTTCATTTCCCGTGGGCCTCATGGTCGACCGTCCCAGGGCCAAATATGTGATTCAGAATTTGTTAATTCTGAGGGGGCGGAACAAATTCTGAGACGATTTGTTTTTTAACCTATAGTTATTTAACTCGATTTTGATTGTAATCTCGGTGAGAAATTCTTATCCTGGTAAATCGCACCTCCGCCACCACCACAACCACCACCAGCAACAGCATCATATTCATCATCATCATCATCATCAGCATCATCATCATCATCAGCATCATCATCATCATCAGCATCATCATCATCATCACCATCATCATCATCATCACAAGCATCAACATACTCACCCAGCATTATCATCCCGCATCATTTTCCAGCATCATCATCCAGCATAATCATCCTGCATCATCATACGGCATCATCATCCAGCATCATCATCATCATCCAGCATCATCATCATCCAGCATCATCATCATCATCAGCATCATCATCATCACCATCATCATCATCGTCATCATAATCATCATCATAATCATCATAATCATCATCATCATCCAGCATCATCATCCCGCATCATCTTTCAGCATCATCATCCAGCATCATCATCCAGCATCACCATCCAGCATCATCATCCAGCATCATCATCCAGCATCATCATCCAGCATCATCATCATCATCATCACCATCATCATCATCATCATCATCGCCATCGCCATCATCATCGCAAATATCATCATCATCACCATCATCATCATCATCCAGCACCATCATCCAGCATCATCATCCAGCATCATCATCATCATCATCCAGCATCATCATCCAGCATCATCATCCATCATCCATCATCCATCATCAGCATCATCATCATCATCATCCATCATCATCATCATCATCATCATCATCATCATCATCATCATCATCCAGCATCATCACCATCATCATCATCCAGCATCCATCATCCATCATCAGCATCATCATCATCATCATCATCATCACCATCAATATCATCATCGCCATCGCCATCATCATCGCAAATATCATCATCATCATCACCATCATCATCATCATCATTATCCAGCATCATCATCCAGCATCATCATCCAGCATCATCATCATCATCCAGCATCATCATCCAGCATCGTCATCCATCATCCATCATCACCATCATCATCATCATCATCATCCATCATCATCATCATCATCATCATCCAGCATCATCATCATCATCATCATCATTATCATCATCATCCAGCATCATCATCCAGCATCATCATCATCATCACCACCATCACCATCAATATCATCATCACAATCAGCAACATAATCATCCAGCATTATCGTCCCGCATTATCAACATCATCATCATCATCATCATCACCATCATCATCATCATCATCACAATCAGCTACATAGTCATCCAGCATTATCGTCCCGCATTATCAACATCATCATCGTCATCATCATCATCATCACCATCATCACGGCAACTGACCAAACTCGCCATGGTCATCATCACATCCATGGCCCCGTGGCTGATATCCTAGGAATCTTTTCAGCTGATCTTGGGTCTCGCGAAGAAATTGGAGTCGCTGGGAGAAGCACAGGGGACTGAGGATGAGTGTGGGAAGTAGACGGGAACAACCCAAGTAGCTGGGTCGTCCGAGCAAACCAAGTGGTGATTTGCGTGGTTTGATACTTGCATATGTATGGATCTTCAGCGAATGCTCCAACAGAGTATGACCAGGTGTCAGAAATGACGCAGGGCATGGGTGACCTTGCCACGGTACATGCCAAATTTGATAATCTAATTGCCGCAGTAAGTCTTGCTGGTGAGGCACAGCAATCAGGTTTTGAAGAATTGCGAATGGGTCAACATGACCTGGCAGATACCCTGGCCACTACCACTGCGACATTGGCGTCCATGACTGGTGTGTCCGCAGTGGGAGTTGGGGGTACTTCCAGCTACGCAAAAGCGATTAGTGCGGGCTCTGCCGTCGCACATGAGACGCAGGTCCAGCTTACACATATGGGCAGTAAATCGACCATCCAACCTGTGCCCCCGTGAACCAAGAGTGTGTGACCCTGAAATGGAACCACTCAGTTGTACAACTCGAACCAACTCAGGATTACAATTGCTGCAGAGGATTTAAGCCTGCCGTAGCTAGGTCAAAGTTCAGACCAAACCCATTGATGCCGGTGGATGCTGACCATGCTAAGGATGTAAGATGATGTAAGCATCAAAGTTTTGAAGCCCAGTTTTGAACCCCAGTTTTGAACCCAAAATTTCGTGCCAGCCTAACATGTGCCGACGGGTGCCTGTCAGTTTTAGTCGAAAACCACCCAGGTCAATTTCAAGTCATGGTTGATGCAACCCGTGGATGATCCAATTGAACTTAGGATGGTTAACGGAGAATGGTTCGAAACTGGCGCATCCGGTTTGATTGGGACCTGGCGCGATAGGGCCCGCTTCCTATATCTGTTTGACTTCAGGGACGCGCTCGCGCCATATCGGAGCTGCCCGCAATGCGCTTGTCTGGAACAGCTGTAGCTGGGATCGCGCGACATTGTCCAGCAGCAGTGGCCTTGAGGCATTTTGTTGTGAAACACCTCTGTTGACATAGCTTGGCACGTCTCAGCATGCCTGAGCTACTTTTTAAAGCGAACTGCCAAGAACATGGCGAGGTGACTGGGTCAAAAGCGCAAAGCAAAATAAGAGAGTTGCAGCAACAAAGGATGGCTGGAACCAGACGTGCAAAATGCAGCTGGGGCTTCAATATGAGAGCCATTGAGTATCGTCCTGAACAGCAATGAAACATAACGAAGCAATTTGAAAAAATAAAAGCAGCAAACTCAATTTTGCCAGACAGAGAAGGACTCAAGCACCAAGCAGCCCTGCCGGGTAAATAAACGAAATAATTGCTGTTTGATTGATTACTCCTCACTTGAAGTTGGATGGTGGCGGGCCGTTAGGGGTCATTCTCCGAAAGTTTCTGCAAGAAACCAGATCCATTGCCAGTAAAAACAAATTTCTGAATTCGTTCCTTTTACGTATTTGCGCCGCTCGCTGGGGAACGACTACCAGTGTAAGAAGAATGTCGATTCATGATGAGCCTTGTTTTCGGGATGTCTTGAGTTTGTGGAACTGAACATTCAATCCAAGCAAAGGGCTGAACTTTACCAAGTTAGGACATGTAATATATGTTATTTGTGATTGATCGTGCTTGAAAGGAACTCATATAAGACCCAGTGTTTGCCTCGAACCGACTCGAACCCCCATGTTGACTGATTGGTAGACCAGTTTCAACCCCATGTACTATTACAAGAGCTTTGGTCTCATAGATTGAGATCTGTTGTATTCCAACCCACGCCAGGGATTATGTTTTCCGAAATGGATTATTGTGCGGACATGGGATGGCGTCTAACCACTTTTGAATCCGTTTTTGTTTCATTTGTGAACTATTGTGAACTATATCCGCTTCTCTTGTTTGTTTTGGGCCTTTTTATACTGTTTGCTTCGCGCAACAAAAGCACGGCAAGGAAACATTGGTGGCTTGCTGTTTGTCCATCGCCAGCCTAAAGTACCAGAAGGTTCTTGGATTTGGTGAAACAGTCCAACACTTCAACCATGGTCGGTTGAACCCGCAATTTGTTGGTGAACCCCCTGTTCTCTCCTGGTTGTTCGCCAATCGCCAATCATTGTCGTTTCCCCGTTGTTTCCACATGCGTTCGCCCGCTTCCAGCTACCTCTTACATTTGAACATGTTTACGGTGCCCTTCAGGGGTGGCATGAGTTCCCGATTTTTCCGTTAATTTGCACACACACACACAAAACAATCAAAACACATACTTGAACACCTATCAAAATGTCAAGTGTTCAATCAACAAGAATCTAATGAACAAAAAATGTAAATTTTAAGTCTGGGATTGAAGAGGGAACTAGAATTTGGTAGAGTTTTTGGTGTAGCAATAGCCAGATTAGTTCAGATCGATTCATGAGGAAGTTTGCATGGTCGAAGACAAGTCTCCAACCATTGCCGTACAGCATGATTGTCACCAACCTTTTCATTTGAAATCAAGTTACCATTTTCTTGTTGATAAAATTTTCAGCTGATTGGCAAGATCGACATGATTGTTTAAAGGTCATTGGTTGTGGGTCAAAACCCTATCTATGTTGTCGGAACGTTCACTTTTGTTGGTTGAATACGTTTTATTCTCGTATTTTCCAGATATTATATCATTTTGTTGTTTGACTCCTCAATTATATTATATTGTATATATTGTATATTGTTGCAGTTGATGTTTTTAATGTGCGTTGTTTGAATCCCCAAGTTTGATTGTCCCATCCTCATCTTTTTGTTTTTGTCTGGAAATCACCTGATAGCTGAAACCGAATTGTTGATGTTTAAAACCTCATGTTTGTTGTTTCCAATTCACATTTTTGATGAATGAATGCCCATCGTTGATGCTTAACCCCCATTTCATCTCTGTTTTGTACACATTTTTGATGGAAATGAATGCCAATTTTTCATGCTGAAACCACCATCTCTGCCTTGTACAATCATGTTTCATGGGTTGAATCCCCATCATTGATGCTAAACGTAGGGTGGCTGGGTTGCTGGGGGTTGCTGGGATCTGCTTGAGAGTTAGCCAGTGGATCATTCCTTCCTACGTTTAGTAGAGGTAAGTTAATTTTGGAAAACCCACCATTTTTAATGGGTAAATCAACGAACTAAATAGCCATGTTCAATAGCAAACTGTTGAATTCCCAGAGGAATTTATCCCAGTTCTGCTACTCAAACGAAGTCGGCACTAAAATTTTTAAAAGTCGCCGATCTCAGGCTGCCAGCCTATCATCGACTGGGATCCCCGGACTTCTTTGGTGGACTTTATTACAGCAGCCCGGCGGGTCGAAGAAAATGGATAGATCAATTTCATGACAGCCTGGCAGCCCTGGAGGATTATCCCACTTAGTAATTGGTTCATATGTTCTAATATAATTTTAGTTCATAGTCCAGTTATCTGGGTAAATTTGATCACGACCTCACTGTTCTCCCTCACTGGAATCATGGTTAGATTGTGGGGAATCATCCCAAAATGGCCGAACAATTCAGGTTAGTGAATTATTGTAATTTACCCAGATGAATAAATTTCATGACAACTGGGTGGGTATGTGCTATTTTATATTTTTTAATGGGTGGATAACTGTTTTTTTTGGGGGGTAGGGTGGGAAAGGGGTCTTAAAATTGGTGGATAAACATAGATGGCCTTTTTCTTTTGGTTGATTAGTATAGGGGTTTGACCAAACCCTTTCAAGAACAGGTAAATGATGATCGTTTTTATTGTGGGGGTAGGGTAGGTTTTTTTTAACCCATTTAAATGGGTTGACAATTTTCATGATAACCGGGTGGATCTATGCAAATTTAAGTTATTTTATAATTTTGAATGTGTGGATAGTTAATGATAACTATAGCATTACAGGTTGAGTACTAGGGCTATAGTTGAATAGTTATCACTATATGATTCCCCCAGCATTGTAGCGATCTATAATTTTACAGGTGGATAATTTATGGCACTATAGATCACTGTAGTATATTATTCTATCTATTGAAATGTCCCTATCGAAATCGGCTCTAGGATGACTATGAATTTTGGGGTGTGTCACGATTTGGCTGAAAAATAGCAGGTTTGCTCCCGTCCATCACAGATAAATGATAGCCGCAAGGAGGCCTGAGGTGTTGGCAGCAACCCTGAATGAATGTGTAACCAAATTCACCAACAAATGGGAATGTAATGGGATATATCACCAACTGATAAGGAGGTATTACCATATATATATATATAGATCCATATAGGATAAATGGTGATCTAATTCAGTAAAATGGTTGTACAAGAAGGGTAAAATGAGACGTGATAGGGTGGCCAATGGGATGTGATTGCCGCTTTGTCCGGTCAAAAACCCAACCGGCCGTATAAGACTGAAAAAAAGGGTACCCTCCGGTGTTCACGTGGCGGGCAGCAGGAAACTCCCCCCAAACTCCGGTAAACCAACAGTTTGCTATTGAAAATGGCCATAGAAATAGTTGATTTTCCCATAAAAAATGTTGATTTCCCATAGTTTTTTGTATGTTTACCAGAGGGTAAATGGAGGTTTGCTGGGAAAATAATCGCACTAAACGGGTTGTTTTCCAGCAAGCCATGTTTGACCAGAGGGTTGTTTGGTCTGTCCAAACAAGGATTGTTACTGTAAAGCCTCAGTTTCCCCAGAAAAAAGGATGCCCGAAGCTAGCAATTATTCCAGCTGCAAATTTTGCCACCCCATACTGGAAGTCATTTCTTCTGGGAATTACGGGGATGGGAACCAAAAAAAGTGTGGATTTAGCCAAGAACTGTGGAATAATCCGGTAAAATCTAGCACTGTTTTCCAGGTTCGTTTTCAGCGAACCATTGGCCAGTAGAACCTGTCATGATAATCACCCATGTGTAGTGTCGTGGGTAGAAAGCATGAAGCATTATTGCTGTTAGATTTTCAGGAAGCCGACTCTTTTTCAGGTCGTTTTTGAGTTTGGGGATGAGTCAAAATTGAAAACCTAGTGAAAACCTATTATTACCATATATTTGTGGAATAATCATCCATTAACCAGCTGTTTTAGGGTACCATCCGGGTGCCGGGATGTTGACTCATGGCCAGTTTGGAAAGGATGGTTGACCTCCATGAGGTCCATGAACTCCCACTCACCAGGTTCCAACATACTGTGGATGGGCCAGCGAAATCCTGCGCCAGTTGATAGATGGTTTACCCTCTGGTAAACATGCACAAAACTATAGAAAATCACCATTTTTCATGGGAAAATCCACTATTTCTATAGCCATTTTCAATAGCTATGTTAAATTACCAGAGGGTAGATGGTTTATCCAATGATTTCTAGGGTCTCAACCATCCTGGATTGGTGGTTTATCGGATTTCGCTGGCTCCACAGTATGGAAGGTCTTTTCCCCAGACTTCACATCTCATGTGGGTTTTTTAGAGGCGAAATAAACCATCGGATGGTTGCAGGGGGGATCCGTAAACAGAGACATTTTGAGACATTTTGCATCCACTGATTCTGGCAGGGAATGATATTATCTGGCTGGTGGTTTGGAACATGTGGATTATTGTTCCATATATTGGGAAGAATAATCCCCACTGACGAACTCCATCATTTTTCAGAGGGGTAGGTATACCACCAACCAGTTATGGATCCTTGTGGAGTCAGACATTCACATCATCACATCATTTCAAGTGAAGTCATAGCTCTCTTTTTTGGATTTGGGATATGTCAATGGCCATTTCAGGAACCTAAATTGGGGGTACCTACCATATATAAGGCCTATGTAAGGCCTATGTAAGGGAATATCCCCACAAAATATGGCCTTATATGGTACAGCACCTCCAATTTAGGATCCTGAAATTCCTATTGAGTATGGCTTAAACTCTTCAGCCCCCCTTAATGGATGGCTTAACCATAACACATCCTACATGTAACATGACCCAAGCGCAAAGCCGCAAGGTATGGGAGAACATTGGGGACAGAGAGGTGTGGGATATGATGAGATGCATTGCAGAACCAACAATATGATGTGTACACTATGCATGTATATATGCATGTGTATATATGTAAATGGATATACAATATTTATATATATGTATATACCCATTCTTTGGTTGAAAAAAATATGGTTTCCTGCACCATTTCCCAACACAACCAATCCACTGACTGGTAATTTCATCAAGGGCAATGGGACACCTTAACATGCTCGAGAGGTAAATCTTTCAAACAACAAATCCATCGACATGTTTCTTACCAGAAGATAGACTGGTTGGGGGGTTCAAGATATGTCTCTCTTTTTTCGACGATACTTGGGATGATTGGTTGAGATGCTGAATATGTCTTGGATTGGTTAAACCACCAACCAATAGGTTTTCCGGGCTGGAGCTGAACACTCTTTTTCCAAAATCCAAGAGTCTCATGTGGGTAAACCTCAAGTGGAAGGTGCGCCGGATAAATCCCACAGGAACAATGGACTGGCGCTTTGACAGTTTGTGGACTGGTTCCAGTATGGCTCGAAACTTGCAGAACCTCAACCCACTAGCCTTAGTATACCCTTCCACAATCAAACATGGCAATGGGAAATCCCCTACAAATGGAGGTTCTAATGGGAAATCATCTAGAAATGGAGGCTTTTGGGCACGTCCCAACACTTGATAACTTGAAGAACCAACGCTAAAGCACCGGACCAACATGGAATGGTCAACATAGGTATAGGGTGCGAACTTGGAGTACGGATGCTGGGGACTGGTAGCACAATCGATTCGGAGGCTCGCCTTGTACTAAATTGGGTAACACATTAATTACTATACGTTGTATATAGAATTATATCCATGTTACATCCTATAAATCCCATGATATAATTACCCATGATATCCCCATTATATTGCCATTATATTAGCCTCATTTCAGCTTCCCTCGAACACGGGCGGCTTCGCGGCTTCGCATAGGACGGGTGCCTGAGATGGAAACCGCACAGCACACCGTGGATGGTGAGGCGATCCGTGTCTTTGAAGGCAAAAGCAGGTGTGTTTGTAACAATACTCTGGTATCTTCAAGGGTATGTTCCTCGCTCAAAGTTGCCTGGTCAAAATCTCATGAGAATCTCACATGTTCATGTTTTTCTTGAGCTGAACTCATTGTTTTGTTGGGCCAAATTTAGTTTTATCCTGCTTAAGACTAGGCTCCCCCACTCTTGAAATTTCTGAAATTCCATCAAACCAATTTGCATGTGGAATTCTAAAGGGACCCCCCCAAGTAATTTTGTTCACCCCATTCATGAAAGTTGATGTTGATGTAAATAAATACGCAGCCATCACCTGGATATTGTGAACCATTTCTCAAGTCTAGAATCCAATCCATCGGAATATATAGGAGGAAACTCCAATGTTTAAGAGGGAAAAGAAAGCGAGATAGATGTTCCCTAAATATTCCCTAACAGGATGTTTATAGATGTTCTCTAAGCACTCCAATGTTTATAGATGTTCCCTTAAAGGATGAATGTGGTTAGAACAATGTCATAAATCACCCATGACTGGGAATGGTAAACATACCACCTTAAAAAATGGTGATGACTGGGGAATGGTAAACATGATATTGTTTTAACCGCATTATCTGATTGGTGGTTTCAAACATTTTTTCCATTTCATATATGGGATAATCCTTCCCATTGACGAACTCATATTTTTCAAGATGGGAATAAAACCACCAACCAGAAAAAGTCATGGCAGTGGGAGATGGTTATAGATGGTTATTTCAAGATGGTTATTGCACCACCAACCAGTTATAATGTTTGCACCTGATTAAAGAGATGGTACCCTATTGTGAGAAATTTCTTGCTCCTAATTCAGTCACATGCCAATTGTTGGGGGGGGGCCTCTATTGTGAGATTTTTTTCCAGATTTGTTTTTTTTCTAAAAAAAATATTTTTTTCCAAATGCTTTAATTAACTTTACTTTTCTTTTTAATTATTTTTCTATTTATGATTATTTTTTATTAATTTTATTTTAGATGCCTTATCAAACCCTTATTAAAAAAACAGCATCCAGACAATTTTTCAAAGGGGTACCTCATGAGTGGCTCAGTTACTCAATAATATAATTGTTTGGATGGTACTCTATTGTGAGCACCAACTTTTGGGATTGAAAAAAAAAACAAAACCCTTTCTCCACCTTTCTTTGGGTAAAGCTGGCCCTTTCACTTTAGAAAGCCATATTCGTTTTAAAGCTTTCAAATGCAAGGTTTTCCAAATAATTAGATGCCTTATTAAACCCTTATTAAAAAACAACATCCAGACAATTTTTCAAAGGGGTACCTCATGAGTGGCTCAGTTACTCAATAATATAATTGTTTGGATGGTACTCTATTGTGAGCACCAACTTTTGGGAGTGAAAAAAAAAACAAAACCCTTTCTCCACCTTTCTTTGGGTAAAGCTGGTGCCTTTACTGTAGAAAGCCATAGTTGTGTTAAAGCTTTAAAATGCAAAGTTTCCCAAATAATTAGATGCCTTATTAAACCCTTATTAAAAAAACAGCACCCAGACAATTTTTCAAGGGGATACCTCATGAGTGGCTCAGTTACTCAATAATATAATTGTTTGGATGGTACTCTATTGTGAGCACCAACTTTTGGGAGTGAAAAAAAAGCAAAACCCTTTCTCCACCTTTCTTTGGGTAAAGCTGGTCCTTTCACTTTAGAAAGCCAAATTTGTGTTAAAACTTTAAAACGCAAGGTTTCCCAAATAATTAGATGCCTTATTAAACCCTTATTAAAAAACAGCATCCAGACAATTTTTCAAAGGGGTACCTCATGAGTGGCTCAGTTACTCAATAATATAATTGTTTGGATGGTACTCTATTGTGAGCACCAACTTTTTGGAGTGAAAAAAAAGCAAAACCCTTTCTCCACCTTTCTTTGGGTAAAGCTGGCCCTTTCACTTTAGAAAGCCATAGTTGTGTTAAAGCTTTAAAATGCAAGGTTTCCCAAATAATTAGATGCCTTATTAAACCCTTATTAAAAAACAGCATCCAGACAATTTTTCAAAGGGGTACCCCATGAGTGGCTCAGTTACTCAATAATATAATTGTTTGGATGGTACTCTATTGTGAGCACCAACTTTTGGGAGTGAAAAAAAAAACTTTTCTTCACCTTTCTTTGGGTAAAGCTGATGCCTTTACTTTAGAAAGCCATATTTGTGTTAAAACTAAAATGCAAGGTTTTCCAAATAATTAGATGCCTTATTAAATCCTTATTAAAAAACAGCACCCAGACAATTTTTCAAGGGGATACCTCATGATTGGCTCAGTTACTCAATAATATAATTGTTTGGATGGTACTCTATTGTGAGCACCAACTTTTGGGAGTGATTAAAAAAAAAACAAAACCCTTTCTCCACCTTTCTTTGAGTAAATCTGGTGCCTTTACTTTAGAAAGCCATATTTGTGTTAAAGCTTTAAAATGTAAGGTTTCCCAAATAATTAGATGCCTTATTAAACCCTTATTAAAAAACAGCACCCAAACAATTTTTCAAGGGGATACCTCATGATTGGCTCAGTTACTCAATAATATAATTGTTTGGATGGTACTCTATTGTGAGCACCAACTTTTGGGAGTGAAAAAAAAAACCTTTCTCCACCTTTCTTTGGGTAAAGCTGGTGCCTTTACAAAGCCATATTTATGCTAAAGCTTTAAAATGCAAGGTTTCCCAAATAATTAGATGCCTTATTAAACCCTTATTAAAAAACAGCATCCAGACAATTTTTCAAAGGGGTACCCCATGAGTGGCTCAGTTACTCAATAATATAATTGTTTGGATGGTACTCTATTGTGAGCACCAACTTTTGGGAGTGAAAAAAAACAAAAAATAAATTAAAAGTAAATTGAAATCAATTGAAAGTAAATTGAAAGTAAATTAAAAGTAAATTGAAATCAGTTGAAAGTAAATTGAAAGTAAATTAAAAGTAAATTAAAAGTAAATTGAAAGTAAATTGAAAGTAAATTGGAAGTAAATTGAAATCAATTGA
>CAMXCT020006528.1:224310-289310 GCA_947184155.2 Cladocopium goreaui
AGCTTCTTGTCAGACAGTTGGTTTGAGGGACAGCTCTGGTTTCCCTCGGGATGCAAACCATTTCCTTCTTGAATCTTGCCCATTAGTGCGATCTATTGGACTCGATGTTGAACAGGGTGGACTTGGATTTGTTTGGATGCCAAACTCTCTTCCATACTTTGTCAGGGATCCATCGAAGTGTAACATCACATGTGATGAATCAAACAAGTTTTATGCGTCTAGAGTTTCCCAGAATGTTCCTTTCTTCAAGAACCAATTTACTGTGATTCCTGGAGTTCCGGCTGCTGTTGATCCCGGAGATATCGAAGTTGTGACACCACCTGATCTTATTGAGGAGCCAGCTGTTTCAGCTGTTGAGCCCGATGTTGATGTTGGTGATCGATCTTCAGTTGCAGCCGAAGTTAGAGAAATAGCTCCAGATGTCCCGTTGCCGAAATTGCCTGAATCAACTGTACAGGCGAGAGCTGAAGCTGTGTCGATAGAGCATCGCATTAGCCATTTTCCAAAGCATTCGCTGTGTGACATTTGCAACCGTGCCAAGCTCTTTTCAAATAGAATCAGAAGTCACCGAGTTGAGGACCCGGAATCTGACCTTCCTGATCCATCAAGTTTTGGGGAGCAAGTTGCAATTGATCACATGATTGTGTCAAAGTCATCTGGTGGACGTGAATTTGTGGTGTTGATCGTTTATGATACTTTTAGTGGAATTTTGAACGCTTATCCAGCATCATCCAAAAGTTCAGACTTTGTTTACACATGTCTTAAGCACTTTGTTGGCCTGCGATATCAGAATCCCGACACAGTTTGTAGATCCGATGCTGCACCAGAATTGGTGAAAGCCATTCGTGACTTGGGATGGTTGCCAGAGACATCACTGCCGAGGCGCTGGCCTCACAATTCAAAGTGTGAAAGAGCCATCAGGTCCTTTGAAGAGTGTTGCCGCTGTTTACATCTCCAGGCAGGTTTCGCCATCATGCCCAGGTTGTGGTCAACTACATGTCGATACGCCGCTGTTGCCATGAGCACTGACAAGTGGGACACTGATTTCGGATCCAGCTTTCATGGTGCCAACTATGCCTTAGGTCAGTTGGTGTTTTATCGAACTAAATCTCAGTACAAACCAAAACTGGAACCAAATGCTCAGCCTGCCTTGATGGCTGGTTGGAAGCTTGAGTTTGGGTTGCGGTACAAAGGTGTGTTGATTGTCCTTGACTATGAAGCTTTGCGTGAAGGCAAGATTGTCATCGTGCCAGCTCCGGATCGTGAGGTCTACACCCGTGACAATGTGGTTTTTCCACTTGCCGAAGTTGCTGAAAGGGCTCTTGACCGCTTTTCTGATCCTTCAATAGTTGATCTAGATCCCCAATCCCCACTTCCAATTCCGTTTGTTGAAGATTCACCTGAAATGAAAGAGAAGTCAAGACGTGTGTATATCACTTTTGGTAGGATTCAAAAGCTTGGGGCAACACCCGGTTGTCGTGCTTGCCTAGCCTTTACTCCAAACCACACTCCAGAATGCGTTGCTCGGCATGAAGAAGCCTTTGGTTCTAAGACTCCTGGTCCTGAACCCAATGCACCAAGTGATGAGTTGGAGAGGTTGCTTGATGAAAAACTCCTGCCAGGTCTTGATTTTGAGTATGAAGCTTCGATTGCATCACATGATCCTCTTAACGATGATGAGGTCCCTGAGTGCCCACCACCATCAGATCATGATGACTTGTACGAAGCAGAATCTTGAATTAACACTTCTCCACATCAAGCTCTCCATGGGTTTGACACTGATGATGAGGCTAATGATAAATCTCCCGTCTCAGGTTTGAGTGCTGTAGCTGGTATTGCTTGCGATGCGGCAACCATCATGCCACAGGAACATGTTCAGGAGAGTTTTCAGGATGTTTTCAATCAGGGGGGACAGACTGGTTGCCTAGGTGCCACTGCCAATCCTGAGAAGAGACCTCCAAAACATGGAAAGGGAAGACATAGTTGCCCTGGTAAGGATGTTTTGTTCGAGTTTGCTTGCGCCAAGGATTCCAACCTTGGCAAAGTTGGACATGAGAATGGTTTGAGAGTCATCCGGCTGTGTAAAGAGGACATCAATTTAGAAGATCCTAACAGCATAGAGCAACTTATCGCCCAGGTAGATGTTTTAAAAGGATGCTCCATCCATGGATCCATCGAATGCAAGCCGTGGAGCCAATGGCAACACTTTAGTCGTGCAAAATACCCGAGACTTTCCAAAAGAATGGATCAAGAGCAAGTTGAAAGTGCTGCTTTGGTAGAACAATTTATGCGTGTAGCCAACGTCTGTCTTGACAATGGAGGGGACTGCAGCTTCGAATGGCCACGCTACTGCGCAGGCTGGGCACTACCATCAATTCAATCATGGATTTTGGACAGGAACTTGCATTGTGCCACGTTCAACGGATGCACTGTTGGAGTTCAAGCCGATGGTCAGCCTGCTAAGAAGCCATGGAGATGTTTGACATCTTCGATGCGTTTGGCCAAGAACCTAGCTAGCCTCAAGTGCACTCACAGCACTCATGCTCCACTGCAAGGGAAATGGACTAGACTTTCAGCTTTCTACCCAGAGCCACTTTGCAACATTTTGATTCAATCACTATTTCCTCACATCATCAATCAGCACGTGTGGTCCATGCCATGTGTTACAAGGGTTCAACAGCCTCACAGAGTTGCGGGGTATCCTTCAGTTCCTCTTGATATTGCAATGTCAAATGTGGTTGTAAAGAACTTGTAACACCTGCTTATGTTCATCGCCTTCTTGATCGCAGCGAGTGGAAGGATCGACCTGAGGTCCTTGAAGCCATCAATTCAGAGAAGCACGGACTTCTCGCCAACGGCACATGGGATGAGTCAAAAAACAGACCAAAAGCTGAAGTTCTTGCCGAAGCTCGTGCCAAGGGTCAGAAGATCCATGTTGGAGCCTTGATGGATATAGTTAGTATAAAAGGGTATGAGAAGTCGCCTGCAGAATGGTCAATCAAGGCTCGCATTGTCTTCAGAGGAGACGCAGTGCGGGATGAAGAAAATCAAGCAGCCGTGTTTGATGAGCTGGCTGCATCTGCACCGACAAGTCTTGGAGGGCTTAACCTCGTGATTGCTTTTGGACTTTTGGATGGACATACATGTTCAACCTCAGACTGCATCAAAGCCTATGTTCAGAGCTTTCTTGACTCATCATGCCC
The DNA here is from genome assembly GCA_947184155.2 of Cladocopium goreaui. NCBI lineage: Eukaryota > Dinophyceae > Suessiales > Symbiodiniaceae > Cladocopium > Cladocopium goreaui. The sequence goes on from CAMXCT020006528.1 coordinate 227,514, forward strand.
CACGTATGTTTTGCTTCCAGCAGAGCTCGTGCCTGACTATGCTCGCCACATGTATCAGCCTGTGGCACCACTCGTCCGACGCTGCATGGTCATCCTTTGGCGTCAGCATCATGGCAGAATCACCTTTCGAACATTTTATCAACTCATCTTGGTGGCTATGAATTGGAAGAACAGCCAAGTTGCTTTCATTTTCCTGCTTTGAACCTTGCTCTCAGTGTTTATGTTGATGACTTAACATTGAGCGGGCCAAAGAAAAATCATTCACAGTTTTGGTCAACGTTGCGGAAACACGTCCAGCTTCAGGACCCTGCCGAACTGTCAAAAGTACTTGGTATAGGAATCATGTTCCGCAAGATCAGGGGGGTCTTGCATTGCATTCGGCAGATTTTGCCAAGCAGTGTGTTGAGCTTTATGAACAGCTCTCAGGCAAGAAAGCCAAACACTTTCGCACTCCTCACTGCGATAGTGGAACCCTTGTTGAATCTGATGATGGATGTGTAGGACAGCTTTCAGCTTCATCCGCTCGTTTGGTCATGAAACTGATGTGGTTAGGAAGAATAAGTCGCCCAGACATTCTTGTCGCCATTAACACATTGGCCCGACACATTACAAAATGGAATGCCAACGATGACAAGAGAGCTGCACGTCTTGTTGGTTACATTGCTGCCACCATTGATCACGCCCATGTCATGCGTATCAATGACCCTCCAGCTGAGCTGTGGTTGTCGCTTTTTGTTGATAGTGATTTCGGTTCATCTCCCGACATGAAGTCGACAGGTGGTTTTATCATTGCTCTTCAAGGGCCAAATTCATTCGCTGTCATCCTTTGGGGATCAAAAACTCAGAGGGCGGTGTCAAGATCGACGACGGAGGCTGAGTTTGTCGCTCTGAGCACTGCGCTGTTTGGGGATGCCATTTCTCTTTTGTCGGTTTGTCAAAAATTAATTGCGTCCACTCTAGTGCTTAAGGTCTATGAGGATAACCAAGCAGTGCTGGCGATAATCGCCAAGGGCTACAGCCCGAAACTCAAACATCTGGCCAAATTCCACCGCATCAACGTAGCGAGCACTTGCGAAGCCTTCTCGGTGGAGGACATCCTCATCGAGTACATCAGTACAAGCCATCAAAAGGCAGATGTCATGAACAAGGCTTTACCAGTGTCGGTCTGGCCACATGTTTTGGGCCTGCTTAGCATCAAGTCTGTTCCAGTCATATAGATTTTGTTTGCTTGCGGTCTTTTGTCACAGCTTTCTGGTTTGCTTGTGACTTCAATCTGGTGCACCAACTTCATTTACTGCAATCATTTGGATCCAATCTCTACTCCAACTGCTGTAATTAAGTTTCAGTATGTTGCAAGTCGCTAAGCGCACAGCCATGTGGATGTAATTAAGTTCCATCTGCATTCGTGTCCTGTTCATTGGATTTTGCGTAATCACTTCCATTGGACTACCTTGTCAACTGACTAAGTACAGCCTGACTTTTCATTTGCTAAGCACAGGATCTTCCCTGGAGTTGCTTTGTCACTTCTACGGATTTCTGTCTTTGGACTTTCACTGTCTTTTGTTCCACCGGATTAGAGTCTGGCTGCTTCCTAGCGCCGCTCAATTGCCTGCGAGTTTGGCTGCCTAAGGCGCCTCTCATATGCATCCGATTGGACTTCAGTGACTTCAAGCATCGGTAATTCAGTGCTCCGCACAGTAGTGCATGCAATCGCCATGGCATGATGGGATCTCCTACTGATTCTCTCATCTCTCGCCTGGAATCCGTCTGAGCTATGAGGCAGATGGATCGCATTCGTCCGTAGACTTGGCCACTCTCCAGTAGGACGCTTTCCAGTTATGACCGTGTACAGTTCAGTAAGAGGGGGGACTTGAAAGTTCACAGGTAAACCCAATGTACTTTCATGCATGTATAGCATCCTTCCTTTCCGGTCATAACCTCATGGACATGCCAACAATGTTTGGCTCAAGACGCACATGAAAAGTGCGCTGCCCTTTCAAACCCCTGTTAATCTGTTTCTCGGGTTTTGTGGTTGTGGTTGTTTAAACCCCAATTCAATTATTACTAATCAGGGATATTAACCACTTACGATCCCCTAAGCTTCCTTGGAACCCCACGCCATGATGAATGGGAAAATCACCATCCAAACACCACAAGTTCCATGATTCTTGGGTTCCATGTTGAATTTATGGGGGTGTAACTAAACGGCGGCTGCAAGACACAACTCGTGTCTTTTGAGGAATTCTCAACATCCAATAATTAATGGAGTCGCGTTCTTAAACACCCAGCACATCCTGTGCTCTTTCTACTCTTTTGGCTTTTGCAGAAAGGGGCCTTACTGCCCATTTGCACGCGGCGAAAGAGAGCTTGGACAGCCAATCCATGCAAGGGCGCCTGAATGCCGCTGGGCAGAGATGAGACGATCGGACAAGATGACTTGATGTGAGGGGAAGTGAGATGAGGTGAGACAACCTGAGCAGAGTTAACTTGAGACGATATGAGATGATTTGAGATTATACGACTTAAGGGGGGATAAAGTGACTCAAATCAAGATGACTGGAGATGAAATGGAATTTTATGACTTTCCATTCAGTTGGGAATGTCATCATCCCAACTGACGTTCGCATATTTTTCAGAGGGGTGGCTAAACCACCAACCAGAAATGGATTTAAGTAACAAATGTGGATTAAGCCAAGCGGATTTTTAGCAGCAACAGCTCTGAACATCTGCGACCGAAAAATGGATTTGGCATTTAATCGACATGTGTAAAGAGGGACAAATGAAATTACCAAGAAACATGGGAGTTGAATCATGTTCAACAACCAAAGTTGGGATTTCAACAGCCAAATATGGCCCAGACAGGCATTGGGGATATGACAGGCACTTCCCTTAGTTGTTGATGGCGTGACATTTAGTCATTTTTATTTCCGGGAACGGAATGACAGGCCTGAGTCATTTGACATGTGCCGAGGAAGGTGATGGCACTCACTTAGTGAGGTTAGTAAGTCCCCGATTCATATATTCGTGTATTATCACCCATTATTATCCATTATTATCTCATTTTTATCCGGTACATATCATGGTTAGTATTATCCATTATTATTCCATTTATATAAATGGTTTGTAACCAAAGTTCCCAGCCACTTCCTAATTGGGGTGATCCTCCAAGCACTAAATCAGATTCAATGTTTCTACAAAAGAGTGTGCCAGATATCATATCTATATATATATATATAGCGGCAGGTTTCTTGCTGTTGTTTTGGCATCCTATTCTCTCGTAGGCTAAGGGCTGGCAACATTTTCTTGATGAACTTTGTGAATGATGATTCAATTCCAAGTTTCACAATACTGTTCTTTCCATAGACATTGATTATTTTCCATTACACTATTTGTTTAGTACCCCAGCCCCCACCCATTTTTGGGCATCAATATGCCTCAGCTTCTTAAAATAACAATGTTTTGCCATGTGGGTGCGGGTCAAAACTTGCTAATTACCCTGGCAGTTTGTTGCTGATCCCGATGTGTTGTTGTGAAATCATGTGAAATCCATACCTTTATTGCTCGAATCCACATCTTTACGTACTGGTTAAATTGGTTATAAATTAAATGAGAAAATCACTCATTAATGGGAAATTCCCCATGAATGAAAGTTTTATAGCTGGAAAAAATCTTGCTGGAATGGAAAAAATGGAATTCCACCATTCCATTGCTATATAAAAATGGAATTCCTGGTTTATTTTTTCCACATAAGTGGAGTTAGTTAACTAGTTAGTAAGTGGATTATTTCATTGGGATATAGGGGCTTATATATTATATCCCCAGTTACTAACCAGGAATCGCTAATCCCATGGCCCATCTAAGTATTCTATAAATGGTGGATTGTCCATAGCAACATGCCAACGCACCTTGGCAGGAGAGCACCCCCACAGATGCGCAACGATTACTTCGACAGGCCATGCCAGGGGCTGAAACTTGGCGAAAGCCAGGAAACGCCCAGAAAAGACATGGGATGAACAAAGCAATTGATCAACTTTTTGGGAACATGGGTATGGATCAATACCTATTAACACCATTTTTAATGGGATGAACATCCATTTACCAGCTATTTTGATGTGAACTACAGGGGTACAAGGTTTTGACACACTGCCACATCTACCCTCTGGTTATGTCAAAATAGCTATTGAAAATGGCCCAGTCGAAATAGTGGATTTGCCCATTGATAGCATGGTGATTTTCCATAGTTATGTTACTTAAATTGGGAGATCTCCAGGATCCTAAATTGGAGGTACTGTCCATATTTCTGGCCATATTTTGTGGGGATCAGTTAGTGATTAGTTTGATGGTTGATATAGATGTTTAGATGTTCCCAGTAGATATCAAAATCAGTTAGATGTTCCCAAAAACCATCTACTTTTTCATGGAAAGAACATCTAAACCATGATTAGTGGGATATCAATCTACCCTCCACAGTGGTTAGTAATGATTATACTTAGAGTGATAAAAATGGATAATTTTACAGTATGGGATCATGGAGATGATCCAAGCTGACTTCACTCAGCATTGTTTTCTACGGCCTGTGCTGTCGCAAACCTGTCAAGAGGAGCCCTTCATCTCCCACGACGACCTTGGGAGCCGTTGCAGAGACGTCAATTTCTGCAATGCTGATAACATAGAATTGCACAAGATCAGCATGTTGTGATGCTTCATATTTTTAAAGACCTAGTCTTAAAATGATTGCTCATGCATGTTGATCTTCCACCTAACGCGTTGCCAAATAGGTTTCCTAAAATGCGGGATACCCAAGTCGTCATCCAAGTCATCCGACAATTTTAGTTTTGAAACCCATGGTGACTTGGGGAATGCAGGATTTTAAGAAGCCCCCATATTAAAGTGTCTCATACTCTTTTCCATGACTGCAACGAGTGTACTATAAGCCTTTCCTAGCAGCGCAAGTCCAGGCTGGTAGGTTTTGGTTGCTGCTGACGCTGTTACCAGCGGAACTGCACCAAAATTATTGGCTCCAACCAAATGTTTCGGTGACAATTTTTGCCAATTTGTTTCGTGGGTGATGGTTTCTAATCATCCCATCCCCCTGAAATATACCCGTAAAAACCCTAGCGTTGGATCTAAGAACTTATTTATTTTGGGGGTCCATTTGAGGGCTATGGTATTTAGAATTAAGAGGCTGCGGCAGAGGCTCCTCCACCCTACCTTCAATGATGAAGCCAATTTGGCCAATATGTTTGGGATTGCTACAAAAAATGCCAGCTGGTAATATGGTAGATCCCAAGCCATAAACCATGCATGAGATGACTTACCAGAAAGCGAAAGTTCATGATCAATTGGATTTGCCAGATTATGGGGGACTCATCCCAAAAATAGTTTTTGTCAGGATTGTGTGTTGTCATGATTTCCTCCGAGGGATGCTAACCAAGCGCACATGAGTCCAGTGGAAATGGAAGCAGCAGTTGCTCTTGGTCACTGGTAAATCGACAGCTTTGCAAAGTCCCTCAGATTTGAGTTTGTCCGACTACCCTCTGGTAAACGTTTACATAACGAACTAGAAAATCACCATTTTCAATGGGCAAATCCACTATTTCTATGGCCATGTTCAATAACTATTTTAACATAACCAGAGGGTATGTGGTACAATGTGGTAAACCCTATATAATAAACCTTCCCAATAACCGTCCAAATTGGGTTTTCTTTTAGATCATCCCAGGCACTACGCAGTATACCCAATGTCATAAACCAGAATTGGGGATGCCATAAATGGCCTTGAGCTTGCCTCATCACAGCAAATTCATTGCTTAATTGGGCTTAATCATGATATATAGTTTCATCAACTAGCTGTAACTCAGGGGATTCCCCCATTGACCCATTTGCATCATTGTTTTTTGTATCTTCCCAGCCAAGTCAACAACAATGTAGGACCCCCAAATCACAATTTGGTTTGTAAACCCAACCTATGGATACCCTCTGGTAAACTAACATAACTATGGAAAATCACCATTTTTAATGGGTAAATCAGCTATAAATGGCCATTTTCAATAGCTATGTTAAATTACCAGAGGGTATATCTACCATAAACATCCATAAACCAGAGTCATAGCCAGCCAAGTTCCAGACCAACTTGTTGCACAATCCACACTTTGTTGATGAAATCACCATTTCTATTGGTTGAACTGTTCAAAACCCCAATTTTGGCTGGTGAAATGAAAATTTCAATGGGAATTTCAGGATCCTAAAATGGAGGTACCTGCCATGTGTAAGGCCTATGTAAGGCCTATGTAAGGGAATATCCCCACAAAATATGGCCAAAAATATGGTACTAACGTACCTCCATCTGTTGGATTCTGGAGATCTCCCATTGATTTCTGTTAAGCTCCAGAAAAATCGTGACGTTCTTCGACGCGCGGCTTCGCGGAGCCAAGGAATTGGTATTGGCCGAAATGTCCAGCGTCCCTGCCATTCCAAGCTTCTTCTTAGCCTTCCGATTGAAAGATCACCTGGGGATAGGGGGGGGGTGAAAGGTTGATGAACTCATGGGGATATCTAATCCATCTTACTGGGGATATTTAGCCCTTTCTTTCTGGGAATGTTTAGCCATTAGTTGACCTGACCATTACTGGGGATACTTAACCATTGGTATCCATTAGTTCAGGACTTTTTCTTCAAGATATCTGTGGGGATGGAATCCAACAAAAATTTGGGCCTAGATCCAAAAAAACGGATACCACTTTCAATCGTGGAGAACTTCATGTTCGATACCCTCTGGTAATTTGTTACATAGCTATTGAACATTGCCCATTGATTGATGATTTGCCTATTAACTAGGTCAATCTTACATGGATACTTTAATCCTTTAGTCTTTTGGCATTAATGGGAATATCTACTAACCAGCAAAGAATTTAATTTGTTGCAGGGTATCTAAGATTGGCAATGTTAAACATGGTGATGTTCAATAGCTATGTTAGATTACTAGAGCTTACTGGACGTGTTTCCACTTCTATGGATGTATCATTTTTGCTACTAGTGGTCTGGAAAGCTATGACTGGGCATATCCCATCAGTTGGCTTTACCATGATGAACCACTTATAAGGTGAGGCCCCCCAGTGATGTTTATGGTTAGACCCCATGAATGCTAGTTCGTTATATCCCAAAAAAAGAACAAACATTGACCAAGTTATGTGCGTCAACTTAGCTATCATCAATCAGCTATAAATCTGGTTAAATCACATTTTTCGTTGATTAAATGTTGTTAAATCACCATTTTCCTATGGTATTTCTACCGAACGGGGCCTAACCTTGTACTAGTTGGAAATTGTTATCCAAGCCTCGCCCCAAGGTCTGTTCGCGAGAAATGAAAGTGGCGTATTTGGCCGCTTCGAAAAACAAAAATGGGCAGGCGTTTGTGAAGCACAGGAATTTACGATATGAATCGATATGGGATAGATTGTAACCGCTGCATACAGACAAACATCAGGGCTTACTGCAAATAATGGATTGGAATCCCATATTTTTCATGTCATCCCATATTGTCAAGTAATGTTTTGAGGATTAATCATCCAACATACGGATGGATTGTAGCCACACACTTTATGTTGAAAGTGTTTTGAGGATTAATTGCTGTAGATGATTTACCACTTATATCCACTTATCACATTTAAACCACTGTATAGATATAGCTAATGTTTATGGATTTAAATGTGTATCCAGGCATCAAGAAAGCACCAAAGGATATGATGTTCTCAACCATAAGGTTTTCGGGCGCCCTCCGGTAATAAAACGTGGCAATTTCAAATCCATTATAGTCCACTATAAATGGAGGTGTTAATTGGAAAGTTGTATGTCTATAGAGATTTTCCATTGCCATGTTTGATTACCGAAGGGTGCCACATTTTTTTACTGAAATCAAGATGTTTGGTTCATAGCGGTTTGATCCCCAGAAGCGGCTTAAATCGGTTTGTTGCTTAAAACCGTGATAGCTTTTGTAATCATTCCTGGGTGATCACATCAGCCAGCATCGTCGCTGACCCACATCAAAGCGACAAAATCTGGCTGCAAACTACGGCAGAGTCTTCAGAGTCAGAGGCAAGGCGTTTGTGAACTTTTTAATAGGATTTGTACTGATTGGTGGCTTGGAGCATTTGGATTATTTTTCCATAATATATGGGATGTCATCCTTCCCATTGACGAACTCCATCATTTTTCAGAGGGGTAGGTATACCACCAACCAGATAGGATTTCTATGATATGGGGTGATATGCGTGTGACATGATATGACAGAGGATAAAACCTCATGTTCATGGTGAGCTTGCAAGCACGCGATCCTCAAAGATATCCAACACTTCCCCAAAATGCTGAGTCTATCCATAGATCACTGGGAATTTCAGGATCCTAAAATGGAGGTACTGTACCATATAAGGCCATATTTTGCACAATTTTGTGGGGTATATCCCCTTACATAGGCCTTACTGAGTCTATCCATAGATCCTTGGTGTCCCTTTGATTTGTTTGTCACTTCATCTCATTCACCTGAACACTTTGTTGCAAGGGTCTAGGGTTCTGTCTATTCACGTTATCATCGGCCAAGCCGAAAGATTGGAGGGGTTGTTGAAAAGACAGAGCTGTCGGCAGCAGGTTAAAAAATGAACACTTTCAAAAATGGTGTGGTCTGCTTGGGCAAGATGACCGCAATTCTTGATTGACTTGAACAAAATCCTGCACAACAACATCAAACCAGATCCTAATGAGATACCCTCATATACCCCCATTAGCAACTAGTTTGACAGGCTACCCTCATATCTTTGAGATGGATCGCACTTAACAGGCGTCAGCCTGTTTCATCAAAGCCCGAAACTTGCGTTGGTTGATGGTTGGTTCTCAGGCTTTTTTTTGACTGGTTTTCATGGGATTAATTCTCATCCACTGGAAACTCTGCAATCCACATCGGTTTTGGGGACTAAGAGCCATATACAAATAGGCTGGTTGGTGGTTTGGAACATGTTTTATGACTGTCCATTCAGTTCGGAATGTCATAACCCCAACTGACGTTCATATGTTTCAGAGGGGTAGGTGTACCACCAACCAGTAGGGCTTTCTTAAAATTAAGGATGCCCGAAACAATAATAATGGGTTTCAATACTAAGTCATGGTCATCCATGACTTGGATAATTTGAGCCATCCCCAAAAAAAGGCCATGCTGTGTAGATGTTGATCATTGTGAAGTGTCCCCAGGTAGGTTATATCATGTTATATCCCAATATACCCACCTTAAATCCACACAAAATCTCATCTGGTTGGTGGCCTCAAATATTTTTTATTTCCCATAATATATGGGATAATCCTTCCCATTGACGAACTCATATTTTTCAGAGGGGTAGGTCAACCACCAACCAGATGATTATTGCACCACCAACCAGTTGATTATTAACCATCATTAACCATATAATTGCCATATATTAACCATATATATATATACATAGACATCATAGACATCCCCATGAACCATTGATGCTTAAAACGCACCACCAAGCAGCCAGAATTGCCATCTGAACTTATATACATATAATATCATTAACCATATCATTAACCATATCATTAACCATATCATTAACCATATCATTAACCATATCATTAACCATATCATTAACCATATCATTAACCATATCATTAACCATATCATTAACCATATCATTAACCATATATCCCTGGTTCTTTCTGTGCCCAGGTCATGCCCGGCACCCGGAAGCTCTCGGATTTGGTGACCGACTTCAACGCCACGGAAGAAGCGTGCCACGGCGAACTCACGGAAGTGGTATCCAAGTGTGGTTCCACAACGTGACGATAGGAAAACGATAGGAAAATGGTGATTTAATGGTGATTTAGTGGGATTTAATGGTGATTTAATGGGATTTAATGGGATTTAATGGGATATATGGTTAATCTATGGTTAATATGGCCATGGTATATGGTTAATCTATGATTAATATGGCCATGGTATATATATGGTTAATCTATGGTTCTATACCCTCTGGTGATTTCACGGTTTGCCATGGAAGCCATGGCCCTAATCGAAATAGATGGTTTACCGAACTTAAAAATGGTGATTTTTTCCATAACGAACTGTTAAATAACCAGATGGTAAGTTGGTTAACAGATAGATGGTTGATAGATGGTCGATAGATTGTTGATAGATGGTGAATAGATGGTTAAGATATGGTTCATAGACGGTTGATGGTTGATGTATAGTTGATAGATGGATAAGTTAGGGAAAAGTTGGGATTGGATTGCCATTAGCGGCTACAATATGGTGAATATATATATATATATGTGGTTCACGGCGAATATCTTCGAAATCAATGTCTTAACATAAAGCAAGGTTTACAGATGGTTAATGTTTCACTGTTTATAATAAGCCCCAATGGTTCAAGGTTTAATGAAAAGATTTGGGTATGGTTAATGAATGATCATTAGGTTTACTACTGGTTGCTGGTTTCAAACATTTGCATTATTTTTCATGATATATGGGATAATCCTTCCCATTGACTTTCATATTTTTCAGAGGGGTAGCAAGAATATTGCTTATGAGCCTAATGGTATCTCATAGGTAAAATGGCTCATGGTAATGGTATTCTTGGGAATTATGGTTCATGGTATCTCATGGTAAATGTAGTATTTAAGATTTAAGGTTTTTGAAAAATAATACTTGCACTTAGCAATTAAAGAGTAAATATTTCATACACTCCCTTCCCCCTATAACTAAACGTACCCCTAATATCAACAAAAAGACTAAACTAAATACTGCCGAAAAGTATACCCCCTAATGCCAAAAACCCCCTAGCAGTACTCCAGGTGTTTATTATTAAGGCGAGGGGGGGTGGTTTTTTTTGTCGGTTAACGGGGATTAATTCATGGGAAGTTACCCTCTGGTAAATTAACATAGACCCTGGCAAATAGGACTTGGAAGATTAGTTTCCATTAAAAATTAGTTATTTTCAGGGTCGATGTTTATTTACCAGAGGGTAACTCACAATTTTGTGGGACATGTCGATGGAATATGTTCATTTGTAACAGGCATTTACCTCACTCTTCATGGAAATTGAAGCGACAAGAATAGGAACTGTGCCATATTGAGATATGGAGATTTCCATAGTCATGGGGGTACCCCTTTATCGCTGGATGGTTTACAATGAAAAATCTGATTTTCTGGTTGGTGGTTTGGAACATGTGAAAAAAAATCCCGTATATTGGGAATAAGAATCCCAACTGACGAAGTCATATGATCAGAGGGGTAGGTATACCACCAACAAGTATAAAATTGGATGATTTGGGGGTACCCTATGAAAATCCATTTTAGGAAACCACCACATGATGGGGATAAAGATGGGGCAACAGACTCTGAGACAAACACAACAGACAGTCTTCGTGGCTTTGATCACATTCGGGTGAGGTCGGATCGGATCGTTTGACATACCTTCCGGTGTCCTCAAACATGTCAATTGGAAATCCCCTATAGAAATGGAGGTTTTAGTGGGAAAATCATCTGTAAATGGTTGATTTTCCATTGCCACATTTGATTACCGGACGGTAAATGATAAAACAAAATCTATAACTGGAGCTTCAACCCCAACTAACATCAACATTCTGAGTAAATGAATCTTAAAGAATTGAGATGTCACCAAGAAAGCGGGGTGCGTAGTTCAATTCTTTAATCTGGTTGGTGGTTTGCAACATTTTTTATTTCCCCATATATTGGGAATGTCATCATCCCAACTGACTAACTCCATGATGTTTCAGAGGGGTAGGCGAAAAACCACCAACCCGTTCATTGTTGAACACACATGGGAATAAAGACTTCTTGTAGGTTACACGCAACTTGCCATGCATTTCATTGAAGCAACCAGTCGTGGGGTAGAAACCAACCTACCTCAAGCTGCTTGGATTTGAGTCAGCCAAGCCAAAGGATCCAGAATCCTCAGAAGCCAAGATACCAAGGGTGTATAATATGTGCCATATATAGACCATTTTAGTATAAGCATGATGGAAAATAATGTATAATGGGTAATCTATATATATATATAAAGGTCAATCTTACATGGATACTTTAATCCTTTAGTCTTTTGGTATTAATGGGAATATCTACTAACCAGCAAAGAATTTATTTTGTTGCAGGGTATCTAAGATTGGCAATGTATATAGCACAATATATGTGATGAATGTATAGTACTAATTATAGTACATCAATAGAACCATATGTTACTATATACATATATATTTGTTGATGATGTTCATAAGTAACCTCAAAAGATAGAACATGGATATTCATCACTATTTGTTTCACTGGGAGTTTACCAACTTCTATTTGTGTGGCTAAGATGTGTATCATATGCAGCCGTGATCACAGGGACCAGAAGCTGGGCAAAGGTCTGCCAGTCTTGCCATATCTAGTGCTTGAGTAAGGTGCAGGCTATGATGCAGTCGAGCTGGCTACAATTTCTGGTCTATTTCCTGGCCTTTTTTGTGGCAATATGCGGTCATTTATATGTTCTGTCTGCATTTTTGATCAGTGCAATCCCCTGTAACCGACCTTTTGTTCATAGGCCAATGTTCAATCAGATCGGCGTTATCATTGACATGTTCTCTATATGCACATGTTGGCAATTTCTATCTCAGATGTACTTTCGGGTAATGGCATTTGATATTGTTTGATCACCCCCATCAAGCCCCATCAACTCTGCTTAAGTTGGTGTAAAAAAACTCCATTAACTATAATCATTGATATATCATAGATATATCATAGGTATTTCATAGATATATCATAGATTAATCATATATATATATATCACCAATATTTCATAGATATTTCATAGATATACCATAGATATATCTTAAATATATCATAGATATATCATAGATATATCATAAATATATCATAGATATATCATAGATATATCATAGATATTTAATAGATATATCATAGATATATCATAGATATATCATAGATTAATCATAGATTAATCATAGATATATCACCAATATTTCATAGTTATTTCATAGATATATCATAGATATATCACCAATATTTCATAGTTATCTCATAGATATATCATAGATATATCATAAATATATCATAGATATATCATAGATATATCATAGATATATCATAGATATATCATAGATATATCGTAGATATATCATAGATATATCATAAATATATCATAGATTAGTCATGATTAGTCATAGATTATTCATAGATTATTCATACATATATCACCAATATTTCATAGATATGTCATAGATATATCATAGATATATCATAGATATATCATAGATTAGTCATGATTAGTCATAGATTATTCATAGATTATTCATACATATATCACCAATATTTCATAGATATTTCATAGATATATCATAGATATATCTACCATAAATCCTAGTGGATATATCCATGAATATCCCATGGTTCTCTAACAAAAAACCCCATGGTTTCTGGGCGAAGAAACTCTTCCGATGGCGAAAAACATGCCATTGGCAAAGGTTTGGAGATGGTTTCGGGCATCGCGGCATGGTGGAGCCCTTCGGCATGCATCCGACAGGGATATCTACAATGTGAGGCCCCCGTTCGATAGCTAAGTTGGTGAACATAAGTCCAATAACTATGGTTTATGAAATTTATAACTATAGTTACTGGGGCGAATCTAAACCAACAAACATCACTGGGGGGCCTCACATTGTACTGTTCAATGGTGGGTCGCCTCCAGTTTAAAACACTGCTTGCGAAGTGGAACACCGCCCATTTTTTAAGGGAAGATCATCTAGAAGATTCTATAATCCTCAGTTTGTGTGAAGGCGATTGCTGTTATTTTCCCAAGCAGGAGTGGTCACTGTGGGTCCCAAGTGTCATTCCAAAGATCATGTGGTTTGTGTTCGTCCTATTTGGGTTATTTCAGCTTGGAGCCACGAAAAACACCAGAATTGGATCGACGATTCATGATGCTGTGGAAGCTTCGGGTTTCTTGAATAACGGTGAATAGATTTGTCCATTGCTAAGTTTGATGGAGGGCAACATGGGAACTTTGAATATTTGGTTGCAACGATGATCGCCAACCAGCTAGCGCGTTCGCGCCAGTGGTTGCTGGTTAACAATCAAAGGTGGGTGTGTATTTGGTGTTTCAACCTACTCATTGAGTATGCCATATATGAAATATCTATCCCACAAGGTGGTGCCCCCCAAGTTATAAGTTGGTTTATAATCCCATTAACTGTAGATATATCTACCATAAGTCCTATAGTTATTAGAGTTATAAACCAACTTAGCTATCTTGGGGGCACCACCTTGCATGATCCCCAATTGACCCATGTTACCCTTCAGTAACCAAACATGGCTTGCTGAAAGTCCCAGCGAATCGATCGATGATTGGAGCGGAGCAAACGAAACCTCCATTTCCCATATATCCTGATTATATCAGTGATATTCCCATGATATTTCCATATCTTTCCATACATATTTCGGGAAGTTTTTTCCAATTGCCACTGATGACACGCCACTGTAACTCAGATCTCACAATCTGCCAAGGGCCGCAAGATGGATGCACGAACAAGTGGGACCTGACCCTTGGTCGCGATGTTATTTAAAGGTGATCCCTGAAGGACTGACTAGGCTTGTTGGGATCCATAGTCAAGTACAAGTTATATAGTAATGTTGTGGTCATACTAAAGTATTCCTACTTTAAACCCAACTATTATATAATACATAACTATTAGTAAATTAGTAAGCGACGTACTAACCAGGCTGAGTCACTTACTAACTGGGATTGTCGTCCTGATGATGTGCGATTTCTAAAAACAGCAGTTGCAGTTGTGCTGAATTTTCTGCAGGTTTTTCATTTTTAGATGAGACTCCGATCAATGGGAACTTCAGGATCCTAAAATGGAGGTACTGTACCATATTTTTTGGCCATATTGTGCTGGGAGATTCCCTGAAATTAAGGCCTTATATAGGCCTTATATATGGTAGGTACCTTCAATCAATCGGTCCCTGAAATGGCCATTGATCCAAAAAAAATGCACCAGCGCACATGCGCCATGCACTTCAGTCACTTCCTTAGTGGTGAATTTCTGTTCTTTACCATCACGGCGACAGGGAAATCATAAAGAATAAACGATGTTGACACACCACCGAGATGTACCCTCCGGTAATCAAAGGTTCAATGTTTGAAAATCCCCTATCCCATGACGGATCCATGGTGCTGCTATATCTGGTGCTCCATGGATCCCATCAATATACCCCCTTTATGTTAGCATTTTTCTACCAGCACCATGGATCCGTCATGGGTATAAAGGGACGTTGAGTCATGGGAAAATCATCTATAACTGATGGATTTTCAACTGCCACGTATGATTAGAGGAGGGTAACTAGAGTTACTGGGGTTTAAATAAAGTCACCTTGTAGGAAGTGTATAACGACCATCTGATAATCCTACACATGGCTATACCCACTGATTCCTGACGTGAACCACAAAAAAAACCTTCGGTAATCTGCTTTGGCAATGGGGAATGCCCCCATTGAAATGCTCAGTTTCTTGACTGGAGAATAGCTTTTTGCCATCATTGGTTGTATGATTTGCCAGCACTGATTGGCAGCGATCCTCATATAATGTCAACCCCGGATTAATAAACCATGGTTTATTAATTAGGGGGGGCACCCCCCCAATAGTCATTTCATCCAATACTTCAATGGTACCGATCCCAAGAAAACAGCCTACTGTAGGGGTTTATTAATCCAGGGTTGACATTACATATATATATATATACATATATGTATATTTATAATTATATAATAGCCAAGAATATGGGATGTGGCTTGATCCAAGAATAGATGACATCCAAACATGTCAACTGTACCCATTTTTCGAACGCGACTCCTCCAAGCTCCTGGCTCGAGCGCCTAGGCATTGATTCGCCTCTACACATCAGGTGCGGTCCATATGGCCCAATCTTCATCGATTTCGTGGCGAGATCCCGAACAAAACACACGGTGACTTAATCGACATGTTTCGACGTTACCCGGCCTGGTAAACGTACGAAAAACTATGGAAAAGCACCATCTTTAATGGGTAAATCCACTATTTCTATGGCCATTTTCAATAGCTATGTTAAATTACCAGAGGGTAGGATGGTCTGGATTTGGATGATTTCCCATGACGGATCCGGCTGGTGCTGCTATATTCATGGTGCTCCATGGATCCCATCAACAGAAACCCCAGTCATGTTAGCATTTTTCTACCAGCACCAGCCGGATCCGTCATGGGTTTGGGATACCCCCATGACTTTGGAAACCTCCGACTTTCGCTGGAATCAATCCAGATATGTTCAATTTGGTGTCCCTTCTCAACGAGAGATGGTTCCAAATTGGATATCTATGTGGACACTTGTATGATACAACCCTGCATGAAAAGTATTTACACATTAAATAAACCATAATAAACCTGATTTATATGTTTTTCCATTGCTCAAAGTCACCATTTCAGGAATTAGAATATGTCTGATTCAGAACAGTGGCACCTGAAACAAATCGTAGGCATTTTCGCACCCCAAAGTCACCTCAGTCACTAGCCATCAATCCATCACTTCGGTCGGATAATCCCACTGTTTCAATGATCTTAGGTGAACTCTAAAGTGTTCGATGAGTGTCAACAGCCGGAAAATCCCAAGAATGTATTATTATATATATTTAAGGGCTGCCGCCCCCTGCCGCCGACCCCTGGCATCTCCTGAACAAGGAGAGCCCTGAACAAGGGCCGGTCGGGCGCTCAGCAAACAGTACGTAGTCTCCGGAACAAAGAGAACCCCGAACAGGGGTTAGTTTTTTCGATCCACGTGTAGAGTGTGGAGTGTAAAATGTGGAGTATGAAGTGTGGAGTGTAGAGTGTGAGTGCGGAGAGTGTCAATTGTAGACTGTGAGACTGAAGTGTGGAGTGTGGAGTGTAGAGTGTGGAGTGTGGAGTACAAGTACCAAGTGTAGAGTGGAAAGTGTGGAGTGGAAAGTGTGGAGTGTAAAGGGCGGAGTGTAAAGTGTAGAGCGGAAAATGTGGAGTCTAAAAGGGGGAAGTGTAAAGTGTGGAGTGTAGTGTGTTGTGGAGTGTTGGAGTGTAGAGGGTGGAATGGAAAGTGTGGAGCGTAAAGGGGAGTCCGGAGTGTGGAGTGTGGAGTGTACAGTGTCAAGTGTGGAGTGCAAAGTGTAGAGTGTGGAGTCTAAAGTGTAGAGTGTAAAGTGTGGAGTGTAAAGTGTGGAGTGTAATGTTGAGTGTGGAGTCTAAAGTGGGGAGTGTGGAGTGTAGAGTGTAAAGTGTGGAGTGTAAAGTGTAGAGTGTGGAGTCGAAAGTTGGGAGTGTGAAGTGTAGGGTGTGGAGTGTCAAGTGTAGAGCGCAAAGCGTGGAGTGCAAACTTTGGAGCGTAAAGCGTGGAGTGTAAAGTGTGGAGTCGAAAGTGTGGAGTGTAGAGTGTGGAGTGTGGAGTACAAAAAGTGGAGTGCAAAGAATGGACATGCAACTGTGGAGTGTAAAGTGTGGAGTGTAAAGTGTAGAGTACAAAGTGAGGAGTGTAAAGAATGGACATTAAACTGTGGAGTGTAAAGTGTGGAGTGTAAAGCGTAGAGTACAAAGTGAGGAGTGTAAAGTGTGGAGTGTAGAGTGTGGAGTGTAAAGTGTTGAGTGTAAAGTGTGAAGTGTGGAGTGTAAAGTGTTGAGGGTAAAGTGCGAAGTGTGGAGTGTAAAGTGTAGGGTGTAAAGTGTGGAGTGTTAAGTGGGGAGTGTAAAGTGTGGAGTGTAAAGTGTGGAGTGTAAAGTGTGGAGCGTAAAGTGGAGAGTGTGGAGGTAAAAGTGTGGAGTGTGGAGTGTAGAGTGTGGAGTCTGGATCGGCGGGGTGCTCCGCGGACGCGCTCCCCCTGCCAAACCGTGACTTTACCCGCGACAGCTGCGGTCCAAGCTGGAGTCCAAGCAGCTGGCTTTTGTGCTGCACGGCTCCGGTCAAGGGACCTCCTCGCAGGGCTCAAACACCATGGCAGTGAAGGACGGAGCGGGCCCGCGGCCGGCAGCCCAGACTAGAAACTAGCTTCAAACCTTGCTTTTACTTGCTTTCCTACTCTGCCAACTGCCACCTTGCCTGCGTTGTCTGACAGCTGGCTTTTGTGCTGCACGGCTCTGGTCAAGGGACCCCCTCGCAGGGCTCAAACACCATGGCAGTGAAGGACGGAGCGGGCCCGCGGCCCGTAGCGCAGAGTGCCAAACGTTACTCTCTGAACCGAGAAACTGAGGTCCAAACCGTGACTTCCAAGGACCCTGTCGCAGGGCTAAAACACGCGACAGCTGCGGTCCAAGCTGGAATCCAAGGACCCTGTCGCAGGGCTAAAACACCATGGCAGTGAAGGACGGGCCTGCGTTGTCTTGCAGCTGGCTTTTGTGCTGCACGGCTCCGGTCAAGGGACCCCCTCGCAGGGCTCAAACACCATGGCAGTGAAGGACGGAGCGGGCCCGCGGCCCGTAGCCCAGAGAAACGTTACTCTCTGAACCGAGAAACTGAGGTCCAAACCGTGACTTCCAAGGACCCTGTCGCAGGGCTAAAACACGCGACAGCTGCGGTCCAAGCTGGAGTCCAAGGACCCTGTCGCAGGGCTAAAACACCATGGCAGTGAAGGACGGGCCTGCGTTGTCTTGCAGCTGGCTTTTGTGCTGCACGGCTCCGGTCAAGGGACCCCCTCGCAGGGCTCAAACTCCATGGCAGTGAAGGACGGATTGGGCCCGCGGCCCGTAGCCCAGAGTGCCAAACGTTACGTTCTGAACCGACAAGAAACTGAGGTCCAAACCGTGACTGTACCCGCGACAGCTTTCTCCCTCTCTGATCCTACCGGGACTTCCCCCTGCGTCAGGTGACTAGGGGTCCAAGTGAGTCCAAGGACCTGTCGCAGGGCTCTCTTCTAAACACCATGGCAGTTGAAGGAGGCCTCTGAGTTGTCTTGCAGCTGGCTTTCTGTGCTGCACGGCTCGGTCAAGGGAGGACCCCCTAGAAGGGCTAAAACACCATGGCAGTGACGGACGGATTGGGCCCGCGGCCCGTAGCCCAGAGTGCCAAACGTTACTCTCTGAACCGACAAGAAACTGAGGTCCAAACCGTGACTTCCAAGGACCCTGTCGCAGGGCTAAAACACCATGGCAGTGAAGGACGGATTGGGCCCGCGGCCCGTAGCCCAGAGTGCCAAACGTTACAACAACTGCCAACTGCCAACTGCCAACTTGCCTGCGTTGTCTTGCAGCTGTCTTTTGTGCTGCACGGCTCCGGTCAAGGGACCTCCTCGCAGGGCTCAAACACCATGGCAGTGAAGGACGGAGCGGGCCCGCGGCCCGTAGCCCAGACTAGAAAACTAGCTTCAAAACTGGACTTTTATTTGCCTGCCTACTCTGCCAATGCACACCTTGCCTGCGTTGTCTGAAAGCTGGCTTTTGTGCTGCACGGCTCCGGTCAAGGGACCCCCTCGCAGGGCTCAAACACCATGGCAGTGAAGGACGGAGCGGGCCCGCGGCCCGTAGCCCAGAGAAATGTTACTCTCTGAACCGAGAAACTGAGGTCCAAACCGTGACTTCCAAGGACCCTGTCGCAGGGCTAAAACACGCGACAGCTGCGGTCCAAGCTGGAGTCCAAGGACCCTGTCGCAGGGTTAAAACACCATGGCAGTGAAGGACGGGCCTGCGTTGTCTTGCAGCTGGCTTTTGTGCTGCACGGCTCTGGTCAAGGGACCCCCTCGCAGGGCTCAAACACCATGGCAGTGAAGGACGGAGCGGGCCCGCGGCCCGTAGCCCAGAGTGCCAAACGTTACTGTCTGAACCGAGAAACTGAGGTCCAAACCGTGACTTCCAAGGACCCTGTCGCAGGGCTAAAACACGCGACAGCTGCGGTCCAAGCTGGAGTCCAAGGACCCTGTCGCAGGGCTAAAACACCATGGCAGTGAAGGACGGGCGTGCGTTGTCTTGCAGCTGGCTTTTGTGCTGCACGGGTCCGGTCAAGGGACCCCCTCGCAGGGCTCAAACACCATGGCAGTGAAGGACGGAGCGGGCCCGCGGCCCGTAGCCCAGAGTGCCAAACGTTACTTTCTGAACCGACAAGAAACTGAGGTCCAAACCGTGACTTTACCCGTGACAGCTGCGGTCCAAGCTGGAGTCCAAGGACCCTGTCGCAGGGCTAAAACACCATGGCAGTGAAGGACGGGCCTGCGTTGTCTTGCAGCTGGCTTTCGTGCTGCACGGCTCCGGTCAAGGGACCCCCTCGCAGGGCTCAAACACCATGGCAGTGACGGACGGATTGGGCCCGCGGCCCGTAGCCCAGAGTGCCAAACGTTACTCTCTGAACCGACAAGAAACTGAGGTCCAAACCGTGACTTCCAAGGACCCTGTCGCAGGGCTAAAACACCATGGCAGTGAAGGACGGATTGGGCCCGCGGCCCGTAGCCCAGAGTGCCAAACGTTACTTTCTGAACCGACAAGAAACTGAGGTCCAAACCGTGACTTTACCCGCGACAGCTGCGGTCCAAGCTGGAGTCCAAGGACCCTGTCGCAGGGCTAAAACACCATGGCAGTGAAGGACGGGCCTGCGTTGTCTTGCAGCTGGCTTTTGTGCTGCACGGCTCCGGTCAAGGGACCCCCTCGCAGGGATCAAACACCATGGCAGTGAAGGACGGAGCGGGCCCGCGGCCCGTAGCCCAGAGTGCCAAACGTTACTTTCTGAACCGACAAGAAACTGAGGTCCAAACCGTGACTTGACCCGCGACAGCTGCGGTCCAAGCTGGAGTCCAAGGACCCTGTCGCAGGGCTAAAACACCATGGCAGTGAAGGACGGGCCTGCGTTGTCTTGCAGCTGGCTTTTGTGCTGCACGGCTCCGGTCAAGGGACCCCCTCGCAGGGCTCAAACACCATGGCAGTGACGGACGGATTGGGCCCGCGGCCCGTAGCCCAGAGTGCCAAACGTTACTTTCTGAACCGACAAGAAACTGAGGTCCAAACCGTGACTTCCAAGGACCCTGTCGCAGGGCTAAAACACCATGGCAGTGAAGGACGTTTTGGCACCCGCGGCCCGTAGCCCAGAGTGCCAAACGTTACTTTCTGAACCGACAAGAAACTGAGGTCCAAACCGTGACTTTACCCGCGACAGCTGCGGTCCAAGCTGGAGTCCAAGGACCCTGTCGCAGGGCTAAAAAACCATGGCAGTGAAGGACGGGCCTGCGTTGTCTTGCAGCTGGCTTTTGTGCTGCACGGCTCCGGTCAAGGGACCCCCTCGCAGGGCTCAAACACCATGGCAGTGAAGGACGGAGCGGGCCCGCGGCCCATAGCCCAGAGTGCCAAACGTTACTTTCTGAACCGACAAGAAACTGAGGTCCAAACCGTGACTTTACCCGCGACAGCTGCGGTCCAAGCTGGAGTCCAAGGACCCTGTCGCAGGGCTAAAACATGATGGCAGTGAAGGACGGGCCTGCGTTGTCTTGCAGCTGGCTTTTGTGCTGCACGGCTCCGGTCAAGGGACCCCCTCGCAGGGCTCAAACACCATGGCAGTGACGGACGGATTGGGCCCGCGGCCCGTAGCCCAGAGTGCCAAACGTTACTGTCTGAACCGACAAGAAACTGAGGTCCAAACCGTGACTTCCAAGGACCCTGTCGCAGGGCTAAAACACCATGGCAGTGAAGGACGGAGCGGGCCCGCGGCCCGTAGCCCAGAGTGCCAAACGTTACTTTCTGAACTGACAAGAAACTGAGGTCCAAACCGTGACTTTACCCGCGACAGCTGCGGTCCAAGCTGGAGTCCAAGGACCCTGTCGCAGGGCTAAAACACCATGGCAGTGAAGGACGGGCCTGCGTTGTCTTGCAGCTGGCTTTTGTGCTGCACGGCTCCGGTCAAGGGACCCCCTCGCAGGGCTCAAACACCATGGCAGTGAAGGACGGAGCGGGCCCGCGGCCCGTAGCCCAGAGTGCCAAACGTTACTTTCTGAACCGACAAGAAACTGAGGTCCAAACCGTGACTTACCCGCGACAGCTGCGGTCCAAGCTGGAGTCCAAGGACCCTGTCGCAGGGCTAAAACACCATGGCAGTGAAGGACGGGCCTGCGTTGTCTTGCAGCTGGCTTTTGTGCTGCACGGCTCCGGTCAAGGGACCCCCTCGCAGGGCTCAAACACCATGGCAGTGACGGACGGATTGGGCCCGCGGCCCGTAGCCCAGAGTGCCAAACGTTACTCTCTGAACCGACAAGAAACTGAGGTCCAAACCGTGACTTCCAAGGACCCTGTCGCAGGGCTAAAACACCATGGCAGTGAAGGACGGATTGGGCCCGCGGCCCGTAGCCCAGAGTGCCAAACGTTACTTTCTGAACCGAGAAACTGAGGTCCAAACCGTGACTGTACCCGCGACCGCTCCGGTCCAAGCTGGAGTCCAAGGACCCTGTAGCTGCAAACCTTGACTGTGTGACACGGTAGATGCAAAAGGGCGCCGGAGCCGGAAGCATTTACAACCAAGCTATTGCCTAGTGTTGCTCAGGGCTTGAAGCCACTTTTTCTCGGGCGCGCTCCCCCTGCAGATGGCTGGGGTCGGCGGATAAGTTTCAGCACTCATGTGAGCACTCCTCTTTTGAGACATCTGCATATGTTTTCCTCCGCTCACCCAGACATGTCAGAACATCCAACAAGAATTACGCACCACAGGAAATCCATAGAAACGAGCTCCAAACCTTGGAATTAGCCAGCCCTGCGGCTACCTGCTCGCAGCACCAAAACACCGTGGCAGCCAAGGACCTAGCAACAACATTTCTTCTCGGGCGCGCTCCCCCTGCAGTTTGCTGGGGTCGGCGGATTTGTGTCTTAGGAACTGGCCATGGAGATAATTCGAAAAAGGATCCCTTCTGCACTCCATCGCTGCATCGTTGGAGGTCCGACAGCATTTGGAGATTCTTCTAGCAGAGGAAGAGAACCAGGTGGATCTTGACACCGGGTTCTTTCGAGAGTTCAGTTTGAAATAGTTTGAATATATAACGATAACGTTTGAAATAGTTTGATCTACTGCTCAGATTCCACCAAAAGTATCCAAAAGTAGTTTCTCTTTTAAGTTCTCAGGAATTGCGAAAGGGAAACGCCAGGGACAAAGTGTTTCGGTGTCCACAGCGGAAACGCCAGGGACAGCGGCTGACGCTCCTCCGAAACAAGGCCGGAGCCGGGCCGACAGAGCAACAGCAGTGTCCTGGGCTGGGCTCAAAATGATCGCGTCATGCGATATCCGTGACATGTCACGGAATGTCACGTATCAAAAAATCGTGGAGTCTGAAAAGTGGATCATAGAATCACATAGAATCTAATTATCCTTCAACCATATTAACATCTAGTGACATGATCATTGTACTTGTACATCAACATGAACAGCACGATTACTAAGGTTCTGTGATCATGAAGCTTTCGCATCAGCCATGGCGTTTTTTTTTGACATTTTTCTTGAGAGAAATGCAGTGCTGCAGGAGGGTCATACGATAGATGGGTCATAGATGCATATAACATATAAATGCGTCATAGAAGGGTCATAGACAGGTCATACATGTGATATCGTGTGATATCGTGTGATGTAGATGTAACAAGTTTGTTGATGTTTGTGGCGACGCTGTGCAGGTGGATGATTTGCATCGGCGCTTGAAGCAGCTTGGAGGTGTCGGGAAGCTCAGCCAATGATGAAAGGCATGGCATGGCATTGAATGCATTCGCAGCAACTTGGCGAGGTTGAGACCAAGGAGCTTCGGGAGCCGAAAGTGTTGGACTATGGTGACTATGATGACTATGGGATTTCTCTCGAGAACCTTTCCTGATTTTTCTGAATTTCGGGTCAATTTGATTCTCCAATTTGGAGCAATTTGTACCGAACAAACACTTTCGAGAACAAATTGCTCCCATTCAGCGGCCGTCAACAAATACATTCCTCGGCATCTCCAGGCAGCTTCACAGTGGCTTCACATGATTTCTGCAGATTTCAGCAGATTTCAGGAGATCTTGGTGCCTACACAAAGCCTGCAACGCATCGAAGGCGGCATGATTTGGAATGCGTGGAGATTCAGGAGTCTTTGGCGTAAAATTGCATGGATGGTCATAATGAGCACACAATGAGCACATGATGAGCATTCATATCTGGGATGTCCATGGATGTCCATACTGGTGTACAGAGTGTACAGGGATTTTGAGGTGACGGTGTTCCAAAACTATTTAATAAGAAGTGGAAGGTGCAGAACCAAATACATTTAGATCCTGGCCACTGCGGAAAGACCTGGTCAATAAATTCGATAACCAGGTTGTGTGATCTTGGGAAATGTTGGGACATCTTGGGAGATGACATTCCATGAAGCCAACATCGCTCCTTGCCCTTGCCTTCTACCGGTCCTGCCATTCCGTTACCAGGCAGTGCAGTGGCTCCCTGGGCGCTTCGTCGTACAGCTCGACCGCCCCTTCTGGACAGGGCAGTAGGATGCGTGATGGGTGTGCGGGTGGTAGATGGTGGCACGGATTTTCACTAGCTCCACTATCCGATATCACCGATATCACCGATATCACCGATATCACCGATATCACCGATATCAATCAAATATGCTCTGTGTATTCGGGACTCATCCCGAACCTATGCTGTGCAGGGACTCTTTTCAACTCTTCGTTTTGTCCGTGCAGTTGCTCATCCCAGGACGGAACGCAGCCCATTCGCCGACGCCTCACAGGGAAACAAGCAGATCTCTCACGCGCCTTTAGTGCATGGTGAAATTCCAGACCAGCTTTAAGCCGGCAGATTTGGAGAAAAAAGGGACCCAAAAAAGAGATGAAACGATGCGGGCAGTTTCAGGCACACTTTTGTGGAATGTGTTAACTGTGTTAACTAGGAGACACATTTTCAAGTGCTGGCAGGAGATGGATGGAATCTTACCCGTATCATCCAGATAGGAATCTCACCAGCGATTCAGAAATTAAAATCAACATCCAACATGTTCCAACGAAAGGATCGGATACGGCTTTGACAATGAAGAACGGGTGAGCTTCTCTTGGCTCCGGCATTGAAGTTTCTATGGCTTTTATCACGTTGTCTTGGGGACCGCGCATCTTGATGCGGCTAGCCCACCAGTGGCTTCATGTCCTTCAAATTCAGGAAGCACGTTGGATGATTGGTCTGGGATGGTCTGGGTACTGGAAACTTTTGGAAGATCCGAAAGTGAGTCGCTGAATTTCCGAAAAACATCCGAAAGTCAGAAGCCATCGAAGATCGGAATTCGTGGCTGAAATCTGAACCATGCTCATTGCAGAGATTCAAAAAAGGGAAACAGTCCCAAGAAAGTGCATTTCAACGATCCTTTCAACGTATTTGAACCAAACTGGTGTCACTCTACAAGATGCTTGGGGAGTACCCTTGGACCCACCAATCTCCTTGAAACGCTGCGCTGTTCCGCCCATTGAGACATTGCCATTGCACGGAAAG
This sequence comes from Cladocopium goreaui, assembly GCA_947184155.2. Lineage (NCBI taxonomy): Eukaryota > Dinophyceae > Suessiales > Symbiodiniaceae > Cladocopium > Cladocopium goreaui. Next base: position 253,047 of record CAMXCT020006528.1, read on the forward strand.
AGATGCGACATGATGCGACTGTAGCTTGAGCAGCTGGGGAGGGGAAAGCTTTGAAACATGGAGTCACTGGCGTCATGATGAAATTCCGCATCAATGTCAATGACTGTCAAAGATGTCGAATGGCTGTGCAATATTGAATGTGTCATCCCCACAGATGAGAACAGAGTTTTCTAGAATCAAACATTGTTTTGCAGTTCCTGCAGTACATTAGAATAAGGCTGATGAAAGAGTGATGAAAGAAAGGTCTAACCAGATATCGTTTTTTTCATAGTCATATGATAATATGAGATAATATGAGTCATATATTTCGTCAATGTCCTGTACCACACATTATGCAAATTGGATCAAATTGGATCCAAAGAATCCAACAAAGTCACGGCGCTTGGTTTAGGTGGAACTGCCGCAAGATCGGCCGCCGGGACCCGAAACACTTTTCTTTGGACGAAGTCGGAATAAGTCGGAGAAGTTCACCAAAAAGTGTAGCGACAAACTTTCTTTTCAGCATCGTGATGGCTGTCTTTGTTTCGTTGAGATCATAAACTTCAAGATGCAATGAATATCAATGAATTATCCTCTTATAGTGGAGATTGAATGTGGCAAAAGCAAGGGCTTGGTTTGACAATAGCAGATATGGGGCAATACCAGTTGTTGGGATTGCCGAAAGCCATGGGTCTGGTGGTTCGACAATGGGCAAGTGGCCAAAGACATTTGGAACCTTTTTTGGGTTCTTCCTGCAACCATTCCAGCACAACTCTTGTGATAAGAGTAGACTTTAAATGAAAGCAACCGATTCATCATTTGTAACCCTACATTAATATTATACATGATATAATCACCTGAGCAGTGGTTGGCACATGTTGGCACTCAATAAATCAATAAATGGACTATAGAGTTATGTAGCAAAATTGATGGCCAACAACCAGGAAGCCACACCCACTCCGAGGGCCCTCGGGGCCCGACCCCTGCAGACCCAGGCGTGTTGGACACGAGGACCTGGCCGCATCCGTTCGGGATGTGAAACAAGCCACCAATGCCATCCTTCGCCATCCTTCGCCTACCGTCCAGGCGGATGTCTTAAAAAAGGGGAAAAAACACCATAAGCGATTGAAGTCCCTCAAAGTATTTAAAAAGTCATTGCGATTTAATTATGTTGCTTATAGATTTGTCTTGTTGCAGATTTTTTTACTTTTCCAAACTGGATCTCCGATGGCTAAATGCAACCCACTGCAGCTGGCTTTGGCTCGTAGCGTCGTAGACCCTATCACGTTGCCTTAGATATCGATGGTTCAAATTTTCAATGACCGGAGACGGTATCCGCCAACACAAAAGATACAGGCAAAAGAGTAAAAGAGTTCTCCAGGTTTAATCAATTTATATCAATTTAATCTTTCAGCATCTTTCAGCAGCATCACTCGGGGAGTCCAAATCTCAGTACTTCCATATGAGCACCTGAGCACCAAAATATCATATCTTAAAGTCTTTTCAATCCAAACGGGAGAATGCATGTCTTGATAGCGAGAGATGCACTTGGTGTCCTTGATTGTCATAGCCGTAGAAGTTGTGGCGTGCTGCCCACGGAACTGCGCAATGGTGCCACGCGCCATGGCTGGTCTTGTTCCGCGTGGGACACGTCGTGTGCCACGTATGCAGCTTCGTGGATTTAGTGAGGTGCTGGAAGCTGGGTTTGCATTGCAGTGCCACGTCGTATGCCACACTTTGTTGCGCCTGATGCTTCCTCCAGCATTTTGCACGTTGGTTTCACCCACAGATGTCCATAGAAGCTCAGGACCACAGCGCCTATCTCAACATGATTCTGAATGCGAAGGCTCGCAAGAGCAACAGCTGTAGTGTTCAGCGGTGTAGAAATACACTCTACAGTAAATGTCTCTAAATTGACAATAGGGTGATCTGGCAGAGAGTGTTGGGTATTTCCGTAATTACCGTCGTATCTGCAAGTGTGACATCAGACACTTTGATACACTTTGGACCTTTGCAGGTCTATGACGTTTGCAAAAGAACTGATTTGCACTTTGCCCCTGGACTCTCGAAGAGCACTGGCAGCCGGGTCTTCTTTAAACGCGACTTGGCGGCGGTTTCGTCCTGATTTGCCTGTTGCTGCGAATGCTCCGAACATCGTGTGCAGGTGAAGACCAACAAAGTGTCTACAGCTTCAAGCTGAGAGGTGCTTACAACAAGATCGTGAATTTGAAGCTTGGCTAAGCTTGGCCAAGCTTGGCCAAGCCAGTTTCGGCTATTTGGTTTGGTCGGTAAGTAGATTGCTGCTTGCAATCTACCCCATTCGACTCAACTTATGTTTATATATACCTCTAAGACTCCAAATGGTCTATCACATGCTTTGGAGAGTTCTTTCAAGCCTTGCAATCCACTCTGCAGAAACCACTTGCTCTGTAGCACTTCATCTCAACAATTTGATCTCTTTTTTCACAGACACCATTTGGATGCCATGGATTCAAACTTTCAAAAGTGCCATGGTCTGTGTCCCCCAAGTTTTGAGAGAAGTGCAAAAAAGCAACAGAACCAGCCCATGGCACTTTTGCGCGACCAAAGTCATCCCAATTCCAAATGTGGTGGGCTCCATGTGGACAAAATCACAAGCTGAGGACGCCGGAGGAAAAGGCCAGAGAGTTTAACAGAGTTCAACTGCCTTGGCTAATGCGATTTTGGCATGTTTGGCCATATATATCATATATATGGCCAATATGATCATTCGATATCATGCGGTTTGTCTGCGAAAACAGAGTGAGGAGGTGAGCAGGATGAGTGGCAAAGATCTTTTGACGTGGAAACCTATCAGTAGCGTGAGTAAGGAACCATGCCTATAGCATGCTGATCTCAATTTGATCAACAGTTGCCAATAGCTGCCATAATTATCGCTCTAAACTCCAATGTGGACAAAGAATTGAGACAAAGACATTGGATTCTTTGCGCAGGCCATGGGCATTTGCGCCTGCTCCGCTGGGAACCACGCGCAGGGCGTGGCCTTCTCCGCAGCTGCTCTGGACATCTCGGTGCGACTCGGGTGAGGGTCATTCGGATCTCAAAGCAATGCCAAGAGGCCAAGAGGCCAAGATCTGTAAAGCTGTTAGATCCTTGAACCACCAAGGGCCCGGGGGCTAAGGGTTGACATCTAAGGATCCAATGCCTGGGGCTTCATGTTTTCACTTCCTTCAAGGCCTTCTCACTTCGCCAGGCAAAGATCTTTATGCCACAGACAACGCCCAACATCAAGGTGGACGCAGTGCGCAGGTGCTTCGCTGCAGGAAGATCCCAGCTTGACGATTTCCAAAGATCAAGAAACGCAGTGACTGTACCAATCTGCCTATATCATCCTATATCTATGTATGCTCATATATGATCATGTATGAACATGTATCATGTTTTGGTACTTGTATATGTGTCTTATGTGTCTGTTATTTTGACGCTTCCATTTCCATTTGCAATCCAGAGGGCAGATCGATCTCAAACATCTGACATTCTGCGCGATGAACAAAGCTGAGCAAAGCCAAACCTCCGGGAGGTTCTCCAACGCGAAGTCCGAAGTCATTCTCGTTGGAGACAACTATGATGCAGCTTATGCTGCCACACTGGCCTCTAGGCATCACCTGTTGGGACATGTTGGGAGGGACAGCGAAGTTGAATCCTGGTCCGACTGGATCCAGTCCAGCAACTTGTTTCTGGACATTTCTGGACCACAAGCCTTGTAAGACTTTGTAAGACTTTGTAAGACTTTGTAAGACCTTGACTGGTGTACGGCATTCACAGCGACTCTTTTCAATGCGAATCTTGAATACTGCAGCCAAGTCATGACCCTCAGAGGGTTGTAAGTCTTGTGGTTAGTTTCTCTATGAAAACGGAACTTGGACCAAGGAATGCATGAAAGCTGAAGGCCGAGTCCTTGTGCATCCGCTGCTTGTCTTAGAGCCAGGGGGAGTCAGGCGTCAGCCCGGGATGCAGACATATATTGAAAGACCAGCCTTAACCCCAGAGTTTGAGACAGGGATCAACAGGGATCAATAGGGTCATCAAAAGTCATCAATACGCATTCCAACAATGCTGCGGTGAGAGATTGTTGTGTCAACTGTGTCAACCACCTTTTGAGACATTCTGAGGTTCAACGATCCCTTGGTGATTGCTGGGCAAGGCACCATTGGCAAGGCAAGTGTCGAGTGAGTGAGCGTCCTGGTAAAAGGATGTAAAAGGACCATTTGGAGAACCTTCCAACAATTACCAAGCTGTTTGACACATTGTAAAGTGATGTAATACGATGTAGTTACTACACAACTGGCATGGCTGTTCATCAACCTGAAAGTGAGCATAAAGACTGGCTTCGCTCGGAAGCATCAAGGAAGTTTAGAAGTCAAACTTCCGACAATATGGACAGATAGAAAGCCATCACAAGCCCTAGTGACCCCAGTGACCTGTCTAGGAGATCCTTGAGCAGACGACAAAGGTGCAGAGTGGGCAGAGTGGGCAGAGTGGGCAGAGTGGGCAGAGTGGGCAGAGTGGGCAGAGTGGGAAATGGAATCGCAAGACCAACTTTTCAGCATCGCTGTGCCGTTTGCCATTCTTCCATCATCTTCCATCCATGCACAGAGATCCAAAAACAGACAGCAAGACAGGACACACAGGCTGAAGCACGTCGCATCAACTGTTGGGTTCTCCCAATATCATAATGAATCATGATCATGATGAATCAGGACTATTAGTGGAAGCAGTCCCTCTGTTTTTTCCAAGCAGTGTTCTGGTCTTCGTGGGAGCTGGCAAAATGGTTGTGGTTGCGTTCCTTTGAGAAGAACCATGTTGTATCAGGAACCGCTTCTCACAACTTCTCACAACTTTTCTCACAGCGACGGTAGGAAGAGGTGGAGGCCGTGTTCTGCTGCGTGGGCGGTGGCGGTCTCTTGGCGGGTGTGGCTGCTTTTCTGAAGGCTGTGAAGCCTGAGATCAAGGCCGGGTGGGGCAAAGGAGGGATGCGACTTGAAATTCGGCAGATGTGCAACTCAAGCCGGATTCAAACACATCATACAGATCCCAGTTGTCTCTGAGTCATATTCAAACTGATGACGAAGATGAGATCGTGAGCTACCTCAATGGAACATTTGATATTTGATCACCAACAAGCTGCGGCATTTGGCATTTTGGTAAGCCTCGATCAGGCACAGGGAAGCAAAGGATCAATGGTCTTCGAGTCTTCATGGTTTCAATTCCATGATGTCACTTCGTTGCGCATCGAAGGTCATCGGTGTCGAAGCGATCGACAGTGCTGCGATGACCGAGAGTCTTCGTGCCAAGGAGATTGTAACATTACCTTCAGTGTCTCAGCTGGAAGAGTGAAATTGGCATAAATGTATATGTCATGAGTCTATACATAAAATACAATACGTACGTACGTACATACTTACATACATACGTGCATGCATGCATGCATACATACATTACATTACATTACATTACATTACACTACACTACACTACACTACACTACACTACACTACTCCACACCACACCACACTACATTACACTACACTACACTACACTACTCCACACCACACCACACCACACTACATTACATTACACTACACTACACCACACCACACCACACCACACTACATTACATTACATTACATTACATTACATTACATTACATACATAAAGAAATCTCTCTCTAAAACACTACAGTATATATACTGGCACTAGACGGCCACACACAGAATCCTTTCGGGCATGGTGGCATTGCCACAGAAATACAGACTTGACAGCGGAGAGGTTGTCACAGTTAGATTTCACATGATTTAGCTGTAACTGTGTCATGCTGTGTCTGTTTTGAGACAAAGGACTGGTCATAGCAACAGCCGTTAAGCCGAGATTTGCTGAGGTCGGCCTCTTTGCAGATGGTGCTGCCGTCCCTCAGCCTGCAGGGATGATACATTGTGAAACCACAAGGGATCCGGCACGATTGCCACGGGAAGAGATCCTAAAACTTCTGAAATCCCGGGAGCTCCTTGATGTTCCTTGATGTTCCTTGCACATTGACCGTACTTCCTGCATATGCCTGAAATCCGTATTTGACCTGCGGACAAAATCAAAATCAAAAGTTCATAACATTGTACGACTATTCAGCCATATTCAGCCTGACCATTTCCACCTTTCAAAAAGACACTTCTTGTATCTTCTTGTATAATCTTGTATACTCGTTTGTGAAAAGATGTGGCCGGATCGGTGTCCTGAGATCGTCGGGATCATTGGGCTCTGAGCGTTTGCCCAGGTGGCGCGAGTGGGGGATGAAACGTTTCGCCTTTGCTCCAATCACGTGGATGACATGATCACCGTCTCCACAGTGCCTTGGGAGATCTTGGGAGATCTTGGGGCTGGATGTACAGATATGTACAGCAGGTTGTGTAGGGTTTGTCATGGTTTGTCATGGTTTGTCCCCGGGAAAGCTGCTCTCCCATGCCTAGGACGAGATCTGTGCTGCCATCAAGGATTCCTTCAAAGATACCCGTGTCATGGCTGCATTGTACCAGGTGTCTTGTGACGTAACAAGTGAATGATCTGAACTCTAATCGAAATTTGAATTGGAGACTTGAACTACTTGCTTGTTCTTCAAGAATAGGATTGATGGATACAATCTTTTTTCAACACCCAAATCCTCTGATGTCATATTCTGAAAGATAATACGTTTTCCATCGTTTTCCATAAATTCCTTTAGGTTCCTTTTTTCGAAAGGCATACGTTCCTTTTTTGTCGAAATGAGGTGTGGTCCTGGAGCCCGCGGGCGCCTTGGCCACGGCCGGGCTGAAGCGCTACGCCGAGAGCGGCGACCGGGAGGCGGGGCAAATTCTTTTGAACCTGCAAAATCATTGAAAATCATCTCCATGATCAGTCATGATCATCCACTTGCGACAGGGGGGGACCTTGGTTGCAGTGAGCAGTGGTGCCAACATGGATTTCGAGACTCGGATTTAAGACTGGCTGCTGCCTTCCCTGCAAAAGTCTGTGACATTCATGTGAGTTTAGACGTTACAGGATGTTACAGGTACAACTCATCATAACATCATTAATATCTCATCATTACAGTTGATGATTATAAAAATTATAATCTTGCCGATTACACTTGATATCACTTTAGCAAAGACGAACTTTGGATCAGTCGATTCATTGTGTCCCGCCAAGGATCGGTTGCGCTTCGTGTCTGAACGAGCAGATACCTCCGAGACGCACATCGCAGCTGGGCAGACGCCACTCTCTTCCCTCGGGTTGGGAAATCTCGGGACATGGTTTGATGATGTTTGATGATGTTTAATGGCACCAAGCCATGAACTTGGAACTATTTGGAACTATTTGGAACTAACATGAACCAACAGGATCTGCGGAGAACAAGCCATAGACAGGAGTGCCAGCCTGGGAACAAGCTTCCCACCCTTTGAGCCCAGGCAGTTTATATTCCTGAAAAACCAGGCGCGGGTGGTGTAGATGCAGCTGTGTCATTGGCTAAGTCATGAGTCCGCAGCTGTTTTATCTTTCGATATCTTGAAAGCATGCACATCTTGTGTCCTTGCTATAGTGTTTTCTCGCAGAACATCCACCAGTCAAGATAGAGATCACCAGTGCAGATGTCGTGTTTTTTTAGTTGTAAAATACTGGTCACATCAGCCTACATCAATGTTGCAGGAGCTTTTATCGACTTCTACCGTCTCATTTTCCCGCGCAACGTCACGGAACATGGGTGGTGGAAGACAATGGAAGCGATGTTACATTGACATGTTCTTTTTGAATGTCTTTGATCTTCTGTCAGTTAGATGCTAGATCATTGACCAAATGGAGCAGTCCAGATATGAATGTCAACACTCACTGCCAGAATACTGCGCATAAGTAAACCCAGAATACTGTACATAAGTAAGTTCCCCAAGTACCATGAATCTTCGACCTCTTCTGCACACGGAGTACAGCCAAGACCAGATCATCACAGGAGTTTTCCTACCGCATTGGTGGAAATCCTGCCAGTATCTTCATGAGCTTTCAGGCATGGCTTCGGTAGGATGGCAAGGGCTGTGATGCTGATCCATGTTGATCCATGTTGATTTCACGGAAGATGGTACAGTATGTACAGTATGTACAGTATGTACAGTATGTACAGTATGTACAGTATGTACAGTATGTACAGTATGTACAGTATATATTGTATATGTAATGTATAGAATGTATGTAATGTATGGGAACTCTCACCAACATTTGGAAACTACTGCCAAACATCCAGCATGGATATCAGGCATAGCATGTAACCACTTCGTATTATCAGCATATCTCCATCAGAGCTGTTGCTTGGTGGGAAAGGATCACCCGTTGAGGCCACCTCCGATGCGGATCGGCAAAAGGCCATCGACAGTTTGAGGCGGTGGCCATGTGGGCCATGTGGGCCATGTGGGCCATGCACAGATGCTGAGGGAAACCATGAGAAACCGAAACATCCGGTCAAACATAGAAAAACAAATAGAAAACTAAGTTGCTGCATGTTGCTCCATGTTGCTCCCCTTCAGATCTCTACGCAACGGAGTAACTCGGAGTAACTGTGACAGCTCAGTTGCCAGGTCTTCGGGCTACGATGTGCTGGATCTCAGTCAGAACGAGTTGGCCAAGACCCATGGAAAAAGACTCATAGGCACCGTTGATGGCATCCCATTCTGGCACTATCCTGCAGTGAAGTTGTTTGAAACATGTGCATATATATATATAATTATATATATATATAAAACACCTATTGGGGGCTGGATACCACTTCAGAACTGGATGCCGCTTTAGAAGTTGTGCCAAAGCTTACTCGGGAAAAGAAACTTGATCATGTGCGATCATCCAGGATCCACCCTGTCCAAAAGGTCAGGTTGTCGTGTCATTATTTTTGTATTGATTCATTATGTTCAATTGTTATGTTTGTGTTGATGTTGGTTGTCATTCGTTATATGTCACAATGACTATCCAACGGCAGAGATATCAGATACTGTGGATATGTGCGGATACGTTGCGTCAGACACCTGGCTGAGTGCGGTCAGGTGGCCGCGCGCCAGTGGAGCTTACGGCCGAGGTGCATCCTCGTTTTTCACAGAAACCGACCCGTGGTGAAACGCTGAAACCAGTGCGAAGCAGTGCGCAGCTTGTCTCGACAGGAAGGTCTCTTCAGCTTTGAATTCCCAGAGAAACCTGGAGCTTTGATGAAGTTCCTGGAGCAGCTCCCATCAGGTGCTAAATAGCTGTGCGGAATCATGACTTTTTGAAGGCCCAGGAATTCACGTCTCCAGGTAGTCTGGTTAGATTAAACAAAACCGCTTTTTGAGACTGCTCGATTTCTAAACATTCGAAACATTTCAACGCACCGTGAGTAATGGCTTTCAAACCATTTCAAATGCAGTCCCGTCCCGGCAGATTTTAACGTGTCGCTTTTCCACTACCGCGGCCATGGTGCCGACGTGGCTCGTGTGCTGGTGGGGCTGCAGGTGCTGCACGCAGTGACACGCAGTGTTGTGTGCTTTGTTCGAAGTTGCTTTGATAACGCAAACTGTTCTTCGTTGTTCTTTGTTGTTCATCACTTTTGTTGTTTCTCCTGAAAGTCATTCTTGGGCTCATGATGCTTGTGAAGAAGGCATAAAGAGAGGTTGTAAGTCGATGTGAGTGGTAAGGTCGTAACGGGCCCAACGTGACGCTCTTGCTTATCCTATTTTGAAAATTCGATTTAGCAGGGCCTTAAAATGGGTGGCCCGATGTGGCCCGCAGATCCGCAGACGTGCAAACTCATAGCCAGGTGCCTAGCAAATCCCGCCCACACTTCCGAGAGTATTTGGCCTACCTGGTCTCAAAGGGATATTCTTGGAAGGAGTCGTCCGGACCCAATGTGTTCGACTGTTCGACTTGTTTCAAGTTGTGGATTGAATGAAAGAAATCAGCTTGGAAGTAGGTGGATTGAATGATTATGCTGGAAGAAGTCTTGTGATTTTGCCAAAGTAGTCACTTGTTGGCTTCACGGGAAAATTCTACGCAAAATAGGCATGTGAGTAGACAGATTTCAACAGAGGTCAGAGGTCAGAGACAATTGCAACTGTTTGATGCAGATGTCGCGCCCTTACAGCTGGGACTAGCCATGTGCATCGCAAGCTGTGTGGCTTTAAGCTAGAATCCTGCGGATCAATGATTGTTTTCAACCTAAGAATGTCAAGGGATCTTTAAAGACCATAGTGATGTTTCATGATATTTCATGATATTTCACATCCACACCTCAGCAAGTCACAGTCAGGCTGGACACCAGATCGACAGAGTGACACACAAATTCATCAACAAGTCATCAAAATATATCTAACTGATCTGATGATCTAACTTTTAGATCCATCTCAGCCCCTGAAATCTTACCGTCAAGAGCTGAGCAGAGGGACCGCGACATCCAGCGACGACAGTTCTGATCGCCATGGACCACGGCACGTCGACGCGCCATGGGCCGCTTCTGGCGATGTCTCGGTCTCTTGAGCCTCGGAGGATTTGGCAGTTCCTTGGTGACACGATTCCGTGATGTTCCGTGATGTTCCGGGATGTTCCGGGATTCCGTGTGTTTGGATGGTGCAAGTGACACTCGAGTTTTGATGTAAAACTATCATAGAGAATTCAGGGTGCTACCCTCGAGTGCTGAACTCTTCCCAATTGAAACCAAGTTGTGGGTCTGATGACATGCTCTACTCTAATTCTTTCCTGCGGAAAAGATTACTTAAGGATTTTTGCACGAACACGTTGTGGATCCTGTCCTGAGAACATGCAATGCGCTATCTCCCACTTCAGTGGTATTTTGGCATTTTGGCAAGGGCCAAGGGTATTTTCCTCGGCGGGAACAGGCATGGTGCTGCAGATCTACCGAATACACCCGCGACTGAGCTGGGCAGAGCTGGCAGGGACGGGGGACCAACCAAGACCTTGGAAGTGAGCAATGCCCAACACCTTTGTTGACTTTATTGGTTGATGGTTCTATATTTAGACCAGGTTATACTAAGTGGTCTAATTGGGCTTGTTACTGTACTTGTTATCACCGTTATCACCTTCAACCATCGGGAGGACAGAAGGTTTTGAGCACTGTTCAATTTTTGATTGATCGGGGACGTGTTAATCTTTGATCCCCAAATCGCGTTGCCATCCTGCTGGTGGTTGATTCTCCACGTCATGAATCTTGCAAGAGCGACATGGCAAGATGGCAAGATGTGTATGTTCAGAGTTCAAACTGCCTTGTGACAACTCCAATCCAATAGACTTAGAGAGCAGTACTGGCCGTGTCTCACTGTGCTTGTTTGAACGCCTCTGTTTGCCGTGTCAAGGCCTCCAGTGCCAAAGACACCACAGATCGACCAGTTGGTTTTGGTCTCAGTGTCTTGAAATGCCAAAGTGGTGGAACGGGTGGCAGTGGCAGCTGCGAATCTGAATTTCAAGCTATGTAGTCTGAGCAAAAAAATGAAAGGATTGGATGTGATAAGCCTGATAAGCGCAAAGGACTACAAAAGATAGCCCAGGCTTGCGTTTGTTGACCTCCGTGACAAATCCTTCCACCCATCCCTTTGATGACTAGTTTTTACATGCTTTTACCCATTGGTACTCGGAACATCTTGGAACATCTTGGAACCGTTGGCGTGTCATGGTGTATCAGTCCTCCGGAGTCAGTGAGATTTGGTCAGAGCTTCCAATGGGCTTCCAACATCTTCCAACTCAAACCTTCATAGACGGTTGAGAGGACCAGAGAGGACCATGATGGATCATGAATCACAACTTTGAGTGAGACAAGCCCCGAGTGCTACGTTCCACCTTGCTGAGGGATCCACAGAAGACTCTCTGGCTTCCCGTGGAGAGAAAGAGCAAACCGAGCAAGCCGAGCTAGCTGCAAAGTTCCTGGTTCGCAGTCAGCCGATGGTCTTGCAGCTGCTTCGTTTCTTTGCGTATCATTTTGTATCATGCTGTGTGTCACAATTCCCCGCGAAAAGGACAGAATCACTACCCTCAGGCCAGCAGCAGAGGCAGCAGACGCGGAGCAATCCACAAGTGTGCCACGCGCTGCAGTACTGTTCATCGGTGCTGCACGGGCCATGGTGTGGCGGGCAGTCTGTGAGAATATCAAGAGTCGCTTTCTCGAGGCTATAACGAGACTTGGCCCGCAGCATTTTGAAACTTTTATGACAAGTGTAAAGAGACATAAAGAGACATTGTTGCGCTTTGAAGGCAATGAGCCAACCCTGTCCGGATGGCTGCATCTTCAGGCCATTTTTCCTCACGTGAAAAGGATTGAAAAGGGATGAAAAGGGTTCGATTGTGATTGATTCATATAGATTCCAGATTTGTCGTTCAATGTTTTCAGATATGCTTGCAGTCCCTTTAGGACATTTCTGTATGCTCAGGAGGCCTGTCCCAGGACAGCCATCATGGGAAATCGATGCCTCTCGGCACACACTGAGTTTACATACGCTTGGATTGGCGACTGGCATTCAATCAACCTTCATCCACATCATTCCACATCGTTTGTGACCCTCGTGACCCTCGTGACCCATGTCGAGTGACAATCTCAGCGCCATGTTCTGGTCTAAATCAGAGCCATACTTTCTCCGAAATGGCAGGATGAGTTTGTCGCGTTTGAAGTTGCGAGTCTTGACGTCTTGACCTTTGGATCTAGATGATCTAGTTTTGTGTACATAGATGCCATGTGTTTGCCTTTTCTGCAGCTTTCCACCGGCATTTATGATTTTAGGTGATTTTTGTAGGTGATTTTTGGTGGATTGAAGGATGAGAAACGAAAGATGAACGAAGCACCAGAACCCACGGTTGAGACAGAATCCAGTTGAAATGTCCCGCATTGTCCCGCAGAACCTCGGCGGCAAATGTCCTGTGGCCACGCGGAGGTCTTTTTCTTTTTGGCCTTGGATGATCCTCCGGACGGCAAGATCGACCAGTGGCGTGTGCAGCGTGACGCCCAAGCATCACAGCTTCAGCCCCTCGGTGCGGCCATTGTACTGAGATCTTCTGATTTTCTCGGGTTCAAATTGTGTAGATATTGCATTAGATTGGATGAGATGACTGTAGATTCAATTCGATTCGATTCTATTGCATTAGATCAGGTTAGATTAGATAGATGGATACTAGTAGGTAGGTAGATAGCCATTAATTATATTAACATGATATTATTGAATAATGTATACACACGCACACCAGTATGACTTAAATGACTTAAATCACATCTTTTCCCCTAGCCTTTTGCCAGATGGATTCACAATTTCCCAATTGCTGAGGTATTGCAAAGACTTGCTGAAGCCAGTCCATACGGAGTGGCTGGACATGAAACCTCGGAATTGCATGGAATTGCTGGAATGGGTGGGTGTGGGGTGAGGCTTCACACTATCAGGCGAAATCTTAGCCGAATCTCTGAGCACATTGCAATTCCTATCTGACCTTGGGAGAAATCCTGCATTGCGCCAGAGATTGCCAGAGATTGCCAGAGATTGGAGATTGAGGTGGATGCCTCCGACCTACGAAATGCCAAAGCATCACAACTGCAGCGCCGGGCAGGAGCCCAGCTATGCAGTGCAGACAGAGCTATGGCACGTCCCAGGCGGGATAGAAATCGGATAGAAATCCATAGTATCATAGGATTCCAATGGATTTCAATTTGATGCCCTGTTGCTTGCGGATAGACTGATAGACTCGCATGCGAGAATACCATCGTAGCCATCATTCTTCTCTTTTTCCATCTCATCCCTACTCATCCCTCCTCGACTTCAATATCGGCCCTGTGCGCAGGTGCAAGCGAGCGCATGTATTCACAGTGCTATCGCTGCTAGACTCAAAGGGTTTGCATTCACAAAACTGGGAATGTGAAATGCGGATATTCAGCATTGACAGCATTGATTCATTGATGTAAAATGGCAATAAAACAAGGCTCTGGTCATTGAAAGTGGTTGCATTTGCAAGCACAAGCCCGCTAGAAGCTAAAAAACATAGTCATCGCCATGCGTTCTGATGCACCTTGTAGCGCCAAGGACAACAAGCAGCTTATGACTATGTTTTGAATGTCTATGAGCCGCAGCATCAGGTGAGATATGCAGCCATGATCCGAGCAAGTGCCGGGACTGCAGGGTGTTGCCAAACACCTGGGGTCCCCCACGAATTTGGGGATGGAGATGTCTCTGTTGCGTCTGTTACGTCTGAGAAGCTTGATTGCTGAGGACCCGACAGTATTTACCTGCAAGATGTACCACCAATTCCTCACTTCAATCTCTCCAGGACTTCGACCCAAGCGAAGTGTCAATCGAGAGATCCAGAATTGTGCATGGAATCTGCTCCGAATCTGTTGATTTGCCATCATCTTGTCACAAGATGTCACACCTCTTCATTAAAAAAACCATATATATATAATATATATATAATATATATATAATATATATATATATAATATATATATATATAATATATATACAAATTCAATGGCACATTTGCACATATCTCTACCAGAGCGCACCATTGAATATGGAATTCTTACTCACAAGGATCACAACGGCCTCCACGGCTCCGGGCGATCATTGGCACATTGTGCACCGAGGCCATCCCACAGACAAAACTGAAGGAGACATATGGAGACACATGGAGACATAGTATACATTATTAATCATTATTAATCATTATTATGCCAGATACCGTTGAGACTCCATGGGTTAAGGCATTGCTGAGTATTTGAGCGGCCTTTCGACCTTTTAATCATGAGACATCATGAGACTGAGATCGCCTGGGGCAGGCTGCAGTGGACCAAAGCGTCGACATTGCCTGTGCCTTGGCTGATTTCGGCATCTTGCATTTAGGTTCATGATGTAAAAATTCCTCTCATTGTTGTGACTCAACCCACTCAACACCTCGTTACTGGTAAGACTGGTTGCATGATATTCTGCAGAAGCAAAAGACCCCAACTTTTTGGCATGAGTAATAGGGTCTTACCAATGTTAAACTTCCCGACAAGAAGCTGTAAGTCTTCAGTACAAGAACTGAAATCCAATTACAAATGATGACAAATGATATATACATGAAATTATTTATAATATTTTATAATCAGTCTTGATATATAATATATATATAGATATATCAGTATTGCATGTTCTGGATTTTCTGATGATTCTGATGTCTTTGACCAAGGCGATGCCAAGGCGAGGAATACGATGACTTTTGCCCCAAGGGCACTCTGAATGTCACGGATGTGGCAGTGCAAGCCGTCGTGGCACGGGAGAAACCTATCTCCTTTGCGAAGACACCTGGTCGAGATCCGACAATCGGAGAGGGTCCAAGACATCTTCGCTTTTTTAAAAACATGTTTCAACCATGCTGGAAGAATTTCAAACATGTTTGCGTCGAACACGTCACACATTTGCATCACCTCCTCATTTCCTCAGACGACGGCTTTTTGCAGCTACTGTGCTAGGAACCTGTCTTCATTTGTGCCCCCCCGGAGAACGGAATACCCAACACAGAATCTAAACTCTAAACATAATCTAGACAAACCTCAATGTCATTTTGAACAGTATACATAAGGAGTTCTAATATATAATGATATATACTATACAATGATGTACCTTGAGATGCAAATCATTTTATATGTTGTGTAATTGATTTCTTGTATAAGTCATGTTAAAGTTATATCAACAGATAGGGAAATATAACATTAGATAGCAGATACATCAAACAAATACAAAAAAGTTAGCAACGATAGCTGTTTTTTGGCCTGGAAACGGATGTTTTTCTATGGCAGGACAATTTTTCTGCTCAAGTGGAGCACAATTTCTCGGGAAGCATGGCTGCAGCTGAAATGTGATAGCACAGAGAGCGACGCTGCAGGACTTCAAATCCTGGCGTTTCCTGTTGTTTAAGAGAAGATGAGAGAAGGTTGGCGTGGAACGCGCATGTGTTTCCTGTTGTTTGGAGAAGAAAACAAGGAAACGTGCATGTGTTTCTAGATTTTGCACGTCCAGAACAAGTAAATACGTATGTGTTTCCACGCAGAGGCATCAAAAGTGATTGTAAACGCGTATGTGTTAAAAATGCGTTTCCACATCTATATGCGATGCTCTCAGAACATATTAGCCCTGACATGTATGTCAATATATGTAGATCTATAAAAATCATATACTGACAAGCTGTACATATCCATGCAACATCTGCGTTGTGTATGCGTGGGAAACACAGGTACACATGCCGCACGGGATCATATGTTTTGGCTCCGAACTCCATTGCGTACATCCAGCTATAGTGTGAAGTATGAAGCCCGTACATAAGACAATGACTTTTCAACAAACCATGCAGCGTATTCGTATTCAAAGCTGCAGCATCTCTAGACGTTCCATGTCCAGAAAGCAATATCTTTGCCATCATTCGCCACCATGCTACAAAGCAGGCATTGCGGATGCATCTTACCAGGTATAGGCAACCACCCGTGGACCGGCATGAACCAAAGCCTACCAGCCACGCCGACAATAAAGAGCTTCCACCTGTCAGTGCAATGGAGTACCCTCGCATTACGTCCAGCCAGGGCGAACAGCTCTCACTGGTGATCTTCTGCTGCCTCTACGCTGATCGGAAGCAATCCCTCCTAACGTTTGGGCGCAGGCCCGTGGCTTTGCGCTTTGGAGATGGTCGCCAGAGACCCCCGACGACACTAGATGAGGTTATGACATCAGTTTCTTGGCTCTGGATCAACGTCACATCCTTTTATTTTCTTGCAGTTGTTGTATTGCCACCCAACGACCTGCGGAACTCTGATGGTTGCGGATGGAGACGGTACTTTCTGGATCCGTGTTGTCAGCCGGACTTCCAAACCAAACATGTCCGCTGCAAGTCCAGTTTGACTGCTGGAACACACAGCCGAAATGTTGGATGTCTGTCCCAAGGAGGCAGCATATCAGACGTGCTACTTGATTACGTGGTTCGGATCTCAAGCCTTCGTGGACGCGTTGCTGGAGCTTCTTGGTTGTTTTAGTTGACCACGTTGCAGACCCTGTTGATTGAATGCTCTACGGCATAACGGCAGAATCCTTGGAGAACGATGCCACCAGGTAATCTAGTTGTACCTGACTCCTTTTTCTTCCAGTTTGTTTGATTTCGGGTTTGCTGCAGCTTTTTCTCACGCGTACGTCTTGGCGATCTTCTCTGCTCCCCCCAGCAAACTCGCCTGCATTGTCGTTATGCACCAAGTGAAGCACGGCAGCATCACTACTTGCTGCCTGCTCTGCAGCTTAGTCACCTGACAAAGGGCGACAGGTTGGGGGACTACCGGGCCGAAGTCACGGCTGTCCTGAAGTCCGAAGTCCGATCGACGGCATCCAGGCAATCGCCTCTGGAAGAATCGGCTTCACAAGCTCGGCAAGATGGCCGCTCGGAACGAACTACTGGCGCAGTTTGACAGGTGTGCGAATCTGGCCCCGCCTCGGTTGAAGGATGGCAAGAGGCGGAGAACAAAAAAGCACACCCTGAAGGAAATGCAAGCCCATTCGCACATCAACACCTATTTCCAATCAGGTATGGCTTCTGCTTCGGTACTGCTTCCAGTATCCACGCCACCTGGCGCAGAGCTGGAGCGAGAACGGGCCTGGGACAAAGCGGGGATTGCTGCGGCTGTCGCTTGGCAAGAGCAAGCTTCATGTTTCAGTCTTGCAGTAAGCACATATCACAGAACGTGTTCCACATGTCTGCCTGCGTCTGAAGGATAAGGTTGTTCAACCGCGTGTCCCCTTCTTCCTCGTCAGACCCTTCCCTTTCTTGACCTACATCGACTCTATCGATCGTCATGGGCTCAGGACCTGCGCCCGCCTCACCTGCTTCTACATCCATTTCCTCAGCTCCGTCTGCAATGGGCTGGGGTGACACTCTTCCCTTGGAAGTACCGGTGGTTCAACTGGCCCTGCAGGGGGTGGCAGTGCTTGCTCTGCCTGTGGTGCCTCAAGACGTGGTTCTGGGAAGTCCTGTGGCCTGACACCTGCCAAAAGAGGAAACAAAGACTCAACATCATACTGGAGAGGCTCCTTGAGTTTGAAAAAGTGACCCAGCGCATGGTGCTCCGGTAGTTGCAGCAGTGTGCGTATACAGTATATCAATATGATTTCAAGTTTGCCTGCTTGCCGTAGCATTATATTTGTGTGCGCTGCAGTTGCAGCTGCGAGCACGATCTCGACAGAGGCCAGGCGAGGTTGACATTTCGAGATCAAAAGCCAAGGAAACGACATGCAGCGGGAAAAACGGAACTTCCCAAAATCGCATGACAATTTCCGAAAAATACCAAATTTAACAGATGTTTAACGCCAAAAAATACAAAATATATAACTTAACTTGCAAAACCTATAACATAATTTAACATAACTTGAACCTCATTTCCCTAAGTCCATTTATAAAGCCCCTAAGTCCATCTTAAGTCAAGGCACATCATTGTAATGATATATATATATAATTTACCAAAAAAAATGTTGCCTCCAGCTCCTCCATGGATTTCTTAAGTTCTGCTTTGGAAGACCATACCAGGTGATTTCCATGACAATGATACAAATGTTTTGTTTGTGGAACCAAACTTAAACATGTTCATGTGTTTATATAATCTCGATCCTGCAAGTTAGTGATCTGTATTGGATTGTGTACACATGTACAGGCTACTCAGCTAATTTCAGCTGTCCGTTTCTTTCTTCGTTGGAGTTTGCTCAGATTCATTCAGAATTCATGTTTGGTGTTGCCAAGGAAGATGAAGATCGAACCACCGCATCGCGGAGGCCACACAGTCCAGATGCAGCCAAACCAAAAATTGTGTGTTCTTTTGATTTCAGCAACCGTTGTCTTAAGTGATCTTAAGTGTTTATTCGTGTGACTCTTAGTGTGCCCAACTTGCTGTGTATTCGTGTGAACCAACACCAAGTACCGCATAACACTGCTTCAAATCTTGAAATGCACAGTACATTCTGGAGGCAAAAGCAAGGAGTACGGCATGCTGGTCCTGGAATGTGACAGGCAATGCCGTCGGTGGAAGGGTTGCACGTGCTTGCATGCAGGCATGCGCAGAGGACAACTTGCAAGTTGCTGTGTGATGCTGTGTGTTTACTTCCCCACTTGCAAGTGTTCCTCTAATCTTTGCAAACGCAAACTCTTCTTCACATTAGAGGTCGGAAGATGCATAGTCTCCCACTTGAACCCTTTTTGAGGTGGAAGAAATACTTGCTGCTAGCTTCTCCGAATGAATTCGAGAGGGACAAAAGTTCTCATGGCTGCACTAATGATCGTGGTGATCTGTCGTGGTGATCTTGATCAATCCACAGATTGCAAGTTACGCTTGGAGTTTGACATACAGAAGTTTGCCAAAGGGTAGGATTTATCCGGTCAATCCATTATCCACCTCTATCCTATCCAGTCACCTTCCAAAGAGGATTACAAGATGTTCCGTGCAGTTCATGCTTTCATCACTTGGAAGACAATGGTGCGATGCGAGGTGCCTGCAGTTCCCTGCAGGGCACGTTTCTCGCCGCTAAGCCGCCTTCAGAGCAGAGTGGCCACTCAGTGGCACCGAGCCCCAACTCCACATCAATGAGTAGACATCAACTGACATCAACCTCTATTGATTGATATCCGCTTGAAAACACGTTGTATATCGTTGTATAGTCAAGCTGTGTTTGAGATATTCGTATCCAAATTATGGTCAACCTTGCCTTGAGATTGAATTGAATCCTGATCTTCCTCCACGATCAAGGCAGTTCATCCGCTGAGCGGCAGCACGCAGTGGCGGTGTTGATCATTGGGGCAGCGCGGGCCTTGGTGTGGCCGGAGGTCTGTCGCAACATCCACCAGAACCTGCTGCAAGGCGGGAGTGGCATTGAATCAATTCGCACGCTTTTTGTCATTAGATAGATCATAAAGATTCATTTTGAAAAATATAAACATATGCAGCATATGCACAAGACATGAATGAGGGACGCGAGCCGGAACTATTTTCTCGAGACGTCCATGCACTGAAAACAATCTGACCGTTTTTGGTTTTTGCAACACTTTCTAGTCCCGCATTCAGTGATGCATGCGAACCTGTCATTCATTCTCCAACACTGACCTTATTTTATTCAGTGGTGCCTTCTACCTCTTAGAGCGCCACTTTCTCTTCACCAGACGTACCAAACGCTTGGTACAACTTGGTAACTCTTCGCTCAAAGGACATACTTTGGGACTCACTTTGGAATTAACGACATTGGAGGGAAAGGACCGTGGGTCGGTCCCAAGTGCTTCCAGGTTTGGCATCGCCAGATGCCAAGGGGCAAACTTGGCGCGTGGATGTCTTCTTCTTCCTGGCATCTTGGCGATGGAGGATGTGATTAATTACATATGATTCATATGATGACATAGTAGTACTGGTAGTGGTACTAGTATTATTGTTACATATTGTTACTGTGAGGGAGTAGCGCAGAAATTGTAGTTGAAGAAATTGAAGAAGAGTGCTACTGTATGAGCAACTGCAATATACATTTTGCATCGTTTTGCACTAATGTCGTCCGCATCCCCGTGTGACGTTTCACACTTCCTGAATCTTCCTGACCAAATTCAAGGAATAGTAAAGTCATTGTTCCACAATCCAAAAGCAGACGGGAAGAATCAATCCGTAGAAGAAGTTTCCATACCAAATTCGCAGGGTGACGTTCAGTCAACTCCTTGGTTTGTGCTTTCTTTTCCTTGGCTTAAATGTTGCCTGGTCAGAGGCCCTGGAGGAGAGTTATCAGGCGAGGGGCGGCAGCTGACTGGTGACAGCAGGCCACAATGAATATCTCCCTCAATCTAACTGCCACAGATACAGAATACAAGTTATACAGTATAACAGTATAACTATATATATACATTATGCCGCGAAATACATATTCTCAAGCATCATGAAATTCTAGATTGTATGAACTTTGCAGTCCTATGTATGACTAGTACAATTGAGACGAGGGTCAGGCGAGGGTCAGTCATTGACTTGCAGTTGTTGGAGATTTCGTTTTTATCCATATTGTTAATGTAAGAAGCATGTGAATGGCATTCTATTCTCCAAAGCTTATGATCACTCGATTCTGTCACGGTCAGAGCACAGAGCAAAAGAACCCTGCTCAAGGCGCGGGATAAGACAATGATCCGCCATAACTTCGAGGAGCAGCTGTTGCAACCGCGCCTGGGATGGCCATAGGCCGTAGATGACTATAGATGGCCATAGATGGCCATAGCTGGCCATAGGCTATGGTTGGCCACTTGATGGCCGCTATCATAGTAAGTCCATCGGTTGCAACAGTACCCGATGTTTTGTTTTTTTTTCTTCGGGTTTGTTCACACAGCTTAAGAAAAGTCAGATACAACAGCCGCGTGTTCAATTTGCGGTCACCAGCTTTGGTGACCGACCAGATACTGAAGGTGCCGCAGGTTCATGCTAAACCACCCAGTCCATAACTTGGTTTACTAGAAAACAAAGGTGCAAGTCGCACTGGCCAATACCATCTTCTCCACTCAGAATGAGGGACTCAAAATGAGTGGCGCAGCAGCACCATCTGAGGTGTAGAGATTTGATGCGCCCCGTCCATGTGGATTTGATGCCTCCGAGTTATCCCATGCCAAGTGCCTCTCGGCCGAAAGTGACAAGAGCTCTGTCACTGTCGAGGTCAAATCTCCTGATTCTTTGTGTCGTGCGGACGAAAACAGTTTAACAATTTTAGGCTGTGCTTTCACGTTGAAACGGACGCGTAAGGGGATGCCTCCGATGCCTCTAGTCACTCTAGTCACTCTAGTCACTCTAGTTACTCTAGTCCTATCCACACCTTTTCGAGGTTTCAAACTGCAGTGCTGGCCATGATCCGTGGCGCCTTGTAAGCGTGCAGAGGTTGCCAGTCAGAGTTGCTCTGTCAATTTTGAAGTCATTTGTTTTTGATTTCTTGGCTTTGCGTGGACAGTAAGGTACGTGTATCCCTTCTACAAAGAAGGAGCAGATCCAAAAAAGGTCTTGGGGGCCAACGAGCGAATGTATTCGCAATGCAAGCGCATCCAGATCGTCCCTCGATCATTTGGCTGCAGGGGTGAAATTGAGAAATTCATCTGAGATGATATGATACCGGTCTGATAATAGTTGATTATGTTTGAAAGCACATTACAAAATATTTGGTTGCTCAAAGTTAGTTGAATCTCACTGAGCCCATAGGCAGCACTCAGGACTGCACGTGAACAATTCAAGTCATTGCAAGGTGGCACTACTAGCATCTACTAGCGATAGCAATTATATATAATCAATTAGATTCAATTAGCGAGTCAATTTTTGTAATGATAATGATTGAATGATTGGCTTGGACTGTGGACTGCAAAATCTGCGCCTTTCGGTCGCCAGAGCTAGGCCTACGACTATGTCACAGAGGTCTTTGAGCCCAGAGAAGGTGTGCGATACGACGCTTTCATTCGTGCTAGACCTGATGGCGTCACTGGGCGATATTTCGCATGAATTTCGCAGTTTTGAAAAAGACTGGTGCAACATGGTGCGAAAAAATGATGCAAAAAGTGATGCAACACTCAGCCTGATTTCAGGTTCGGCATGCATATATATATAAATTAATATGTATGTATAATTATAATATATTATGTTTATATTTACATCTACGGCAGACTCGTCTAGTTGAAATATTCCGACTCCCATGAGTTGCTTCCGCTGTCATAAGGTTTTTCTGCGCCCAGTGCCTTCCATGTCGCTTGGCAATTTACTTGGCAACTTCGGTTTCTGTAGTGTTTTGTTGCTCGAGTAACACATGGAAAACCTCTGAAAGGATGACGCTACTTTTGCTGTTTGGAGGCTGTTTGGAGGCTGTTTGGAGGCTGTTTGGAGGCTGTTGTGATTTGAGGTCCAGCTTTGACATCTCAAAGCTAACGATTTCTTCTTCAGCTCCTTGACATTTACATTTTTGACATTTGAGCAGTGTTTGTCCTCGTGATTGTTGGGATTGGGACTGTGACCATTGGCCAATTTTGAATCTTGCCTTTCTTGCTTCATGGTCCTTCTGCCAGCTCTATATCATTCTGGAAAATTGTAAAAAAAAGACAGATTGATCATGACCCAGACAAATTCACCATCAGACTTCAACTTAAACTTAATCAATGTATCCTCCAGTGTATATATATATAATATAATTATATAATATACATATATATATATATATATATATATACATATGATCCCATGCATCATGATGTTTGGTGTGCTTCGAGGCTCCTGGAGATCATTGGCACCTCATCCATCGCGGTAGCTTGGTGTGTCTTGCTGTGTCTCCTTTTCAAATCTTTTCATTTTTCCAGATTTCTCTGTTGTGGCCTAAGAAAAAAGGCAACTTTTGCAACGGCCTATAAGTAGCCAGCATCTATAGGCCATTTTCCCAGATGACTGGAAATCTGAAAGCTTTTGAGTCACATTTCGACTTGCCCCAAGCCTTTCAAGCCCAGGTTGTTTGGGTCCCTTTGAGCGCCGATGTTTGTGCTGCCGCGGAAAGGAGTTCGACAAGAAGTGCCCCAAACCGACGAAAGTCTATGATGTTCGCGTGCAGGCCTTGGGGTGAAACAGGTTAAATCGCCCGTGCATAGATTCATAGATGCAGTGGTAGGGTAACGTGGGTAACTTGTGATTCAGATTTGCTTGGACAAGAGTGACATGTGATTCATGTGATTGTGATTGATTCTTGATTGTGTATAGGGGCAATCCAGACCTTCTGCAATGCTCCGATCCAAGCTTTGATGGTCAGGAAGTCATTGCACGAGAACATCCTGCGGAAGTGATCCGCAGCCTTCCACAAAGTGCAGCTGTCACGTTACCACAGCGAAGCGCAGCCAACGAGGCCCTGAAACAATATCTGCTCCTTTCATACTGTAGCCATCGCCCAGATCATTACCCTTTTCATACCCCCTTTTCACAACCCTTTTCTGGCATTCACAGTTGGCCTGGAGTGGTCCGTGCAGATCTTAGAGTCTTAGAGGATATGGAATGGTTATTTCTAATTTTTGTTGCCATGTCCGGGGCATATCTTGAGATACCTGGTTCCGGAATATTCCAACACAGAGCATGTAGCATGTGAAATCACCTGGGTAAACCA
This sequence comes from Cladocopium goreaui, assembly GCA_947184155.2. NCBI lineage: Eukaryota > Dinophyceae > Suessiales > Symbiodiniaceae > Cladocopium > Cladocopium goreaui. Next base: position 277,213 of record CAMXCT020006528.1, read on the forward strand.
ACCGAAACTCAGCTGTTCTTTCAGCTCTTTCAGGCTTTTGGATATCTCTGGTTGGAGTGCGATCGTTGGGAGAAGGTATTGAGCCTTGCCTTAGAAGCATCTGTTGTAATGACAGAGTTTCAATGGGAACATCACGTACTTCCTTGTGGAAGGAAAGTTGAAATAAGTTGAATATGTTGAATGGAAACCTGGGAAACCTGTGAACACTTTGCACATGGATTCAATGGATTCAATGGATCCTGAATATGATATGAGTATGGACCGCGGCAGATCTTTGACGCCATCACTTCATCCAAGGAACGAGTCGCAGCCAAAGATCTTGGCGAAGGATCCATCTCTTTGTCGAAGACTTCAGCAACGTCTCGTGGAAACCACGAATCTTCCCACTTGAGCTGCTTTGAAATTTTTGAATCGGCGCAGCGGCACAGTCTATGTGGAATTGGTCATTAGTCGTTGGAAAATCTCGAATCTCTGGAGGCCTAAAATGGGCTTCTAACGATTCTGAAACTAGCTGGCGAAGCGGGACAAAATTCTCCTGCCAATCTTGCCGTGGGACTTGCAATCCTGATATATTTCGAGCATTTTTGAGTTTTCTTTCTTCAGCAGATTTCTTGAAAGTATCTCGTTTGGCATTTGGCAGGCTGTGACCAGTTGCATCGCCAGGAGGAGACACAGAACGATGTCTATACGCGCTTCCTTCTGACGAGGGGGGAGGCCATGGACGTGCACTGGATCTGGAAGCCCGGTGTTATCCGGTGTTGAGTCAGCCTTAGCCAGTAACTTGTGACGAGCGTTTCGGTTACGGTACGAATTGAACATACAGTATCCAATGTGGAAACATGTGGAAAAATTCAAGCGTGACCTTCATATGTCCGTTGGTGCTTTTTCCATGTACCAGAGGGCTGCCCAAACAGACTGGGGTTAGAGAGTTTGAGCGCTTTTTAGGTGGTTTTTATATTGATATATTGATATATTTTGTTGGAAAAATCTCGGGATCGTATACAGATTTCGGATGATTTCGGATTTTATGAATTGGTCATGGGCGCGACAGGTGAATAACAGCAAAGCACGACATGGGCCATCACATCCACCGCCGCTAACTCTGACCGGGTCTTCCGTGACCGAGCCAACCTAACCAGCAGAGCCCACAGCAGGTGGACAGTCGCAAGCATCCAACTTTGGGCAGTCAACCAATTTGGAGAAGGAAAACAACTGCTCCCAAGGGTGGTCACCATCATGTCCCTGTTACTCAGACCATGCCGAGACAGGTGGACATTTGTGGACTTGGAGTTGAAATATGTTGAAGATTTTGAAATCGCATTTGTCTTAATTTGTTGCACTTTGAAACTCTCAAGCATTCTGCCTCTTGTGTTTCGGGCATGAAGGTTTGAAATTAGAGATATGGATGACATTGATGACCACCTTGATATGTGTTGAATGTGTTGCACAAAATTGTTTTGTTTTGGTCTCCCTCTCCTCTCTTTTTCAACGACAGCAGCCACTGGCCACATCAGCGCTGCCGTTTCCTAGCAGTTAGCCAATGCGAACTGCACTGCCGTGCCAACGCCTGGCGGAAAATGCGGAAAAGCGCCGTGTCGCGATCGACTTCCGGGCCTTCTGGGCATTGAGAAGTTGTCAACGTCAACTGATGTCAACTGTAGCTGTGGAAAAGATATGAAAAGATGAAGGTGAAAAGATGTGACATACGTGAAAGCCATTGAAAGCCTCACACACTGCATGAGCACACACCACTTTCCAAGTCTTCCAAAGTCGTCCAGAGTCACAAAGTGCAGTTGCCTGCAAGGGCAACCTGAAGTAGTGGGCCAATTTAAAGAGTGTATTGCGTTTTTCGTGCAAATCGCAAGACACGAAAGTTTCTTATTTCGATTGTTCTTATACTTTTCTTGTCTTGGTATTCTTATCTTGTCCCTCACTGCTAGTACTAGCTTGGAAGAGATTCATCCCGCAGGACATTGAGCGAGTCTTTCAACAGCGAAGCGATGTGCTGTGCCACTTGGTCAAAGGACCTCTGTGAAGGTCCGGATTGGTCGATGGGGTTTCAGACAGGGTTTCAGTTAGCAAATCTAAACGATTTGGACGATTTGCTCCATCTTTTTCAAGGCCGAATACGCTTGGTGAAGACAGACTTGAAGGTCAACTGGGCTGGGGGGTGATGGTAAACCATGCTGGTATTGGTTGGATAGGGCACCACCATGAAATGATATGAAAAATATCTCGATGATATCGGGGGCGCCCCAATTTCCGTCAGAAAAACATGGTTTTTGTGTTTCGGTCATGACTCAGTCTTGGCCTCCAGTTCTGCCAGAGGTATCAGCAGGTTGAACATACAAATCAGCTGCAACAGATGCGTAGGATTCCGTAGGATGTCTATGCTTCTAGTAGTCAGCTAGGAAGATGAAGTTCATGAAACGTCGACATGCATAGCCTAATGATACTAATGACTCATGAATGAATCATGAATGATGCCGAATGAATTTTGAAGCCGACCATTTCATTGCCGCGGTCGCCATTGAAGCAAACATAGAAAACTCAGTGAATCATCTCTCAACGACTCGCACATTTGCTCTGGGTGCCAAGGTGGAGCCAACAAGTTGTCTTGACAATGGCAGGGTCAAATCCTTGGTCATGCTGCATTGGTCCGTGTGATCTGTGATTTCTCAGTTTCTAAAACAAAACATGTTTTTTTTTAATCTTTTTTTATGAATGTGTTTGATCAAGTTGCAGTGACCACATGGGACCAAAAAGTACACAACTCTACACATCGAGGTCCACGCCTTTTGGATGGTCAGGAACCTTGGTCTGAGCGAAGTGAAGCGACGTGCGAAAGAGAAGATTCAGAAAATTGCACCAAGATGCACCAAGCCAAATTCAAAACCCCAAATGGCGATTTATCATGATGTATATCATGATGTATCTACAGCGTATCTACAGTGTATACTGTGCACACCCAAATGATTTGAAGTGCACCAAAACATTTTGAAGACACAAGCCGCACAAGCGTGAGGTACAGATCAAAAAGATCAAACTCACTGAACACGAATTCACGCCTATGGCATCCTATGGCTACAGATGATGCTTGCACTGCTCAGGCTCTGCGAATCTTTCAACATCGCCGGGATGCCAAAAGTTGGTCGGTCAGATCTCGGCATGAGACAACGTCGACCAGTAGGTTGCACCCGGTGAATCCTTCTTTGAGGCTGTGATTCGATGTGCTGTCTTAGTTGATGTTGATAGCACAAACTCCAGTTTTGTAAACCTACTGGTAGTTCCCACCTCTCAATGTTTGCCTCTCTGTCGTCACAAGACAGACACAGCCATTGAATTGATGAGTCGATCACAGATTTGAGATTTGCACAGCGCTGGATTTTCCGCGCCAAGTCGTTTGCGACACAACAATCACATCTACTCCAACAAAACTGGGCAAAGTCCAAAGGCCTGCTGCTGCCAGAGAACTTGGACCTCCTTCTCACACACAAGGTCGCTAGCGATTGGCACAGTTTGTGACCAGATTTCCAATTCATTTCCTTCATTTTTCCATTTCACAGGTGATAGATGGTGATAGGTCACCTGTAGTAGTGATAGGTTCATTTTTTTAATTGACAGGTCACCTTTGCCAACATCATCCCACCCAAAAAATTCCAAGAAGCGAACCGACTTCCTTGGTCTTAAGGGATCAGAGGAGCTAAGACCGCAGAGTGGCAAGATGCCTGGCTGAAGGGCACGAAATATCCGACCAAACTTCAACTTAAAAGCTGGGTGTTTGCTGTCATGTCAGGAAGGTGCAACTATAGTCTATAGATGTCTATAGTGTGTATCAGTCTTCCATCTGCTCAGGACTTTCTGATGGAAGACTTTGGAGTGCCAGTCTTCACAGATATTCGGCCAGTTGGCTCCCAGAGGTTGGGGATTGAAATCAAAGCAGCGATGGCAGCCATGAGTTGTTTAAGCCTGGTTGATTACAGCTCCAAAGCATACTAAAACCATGAAGCGATTCGCCTGAAGTCATCACGAAAATTGGCGGACATTGAATTTTGATGGGACACTGAACGAAACTGCATACTGGCTTACTGGAATGATTTGCTCACAGTGAACACATGTGGACATTACTGACAACTTCCGTTCGTGCATTCTGCCGGGATGAGGTTTCGATGCCGGCTGGGCGCCTGATGCGCTTTCCGCACGAGTTGGGGTGGCCAAGCTCGGATGGTGACGAAAGTGTGACGAAGTGGGCTGAGAAGCTGAGAAGCTGAGAAGCGGAGAACGGTGATGTTTCGGTCACACTGTCCAAAGTTGTCCAAAGCTACGGAGACGTCGACTTGTATCCATTTGATGGTTTCAATATGTTTCAATAAATTCCTCGGTTACTACCAAGATGTACTTGATCAAATAATAGGTGGAACAGCTTCGCCTATATTTGTGACCCACCCAAAGCGCCAAAGTGGATGATTATTGCAGCTTCAAGATAGCAGGGGAGGTTTGAGGGTGCACCTGTTGCCTGCAGGCTTGACAAGCAGGCTACACCAGCTACACCGTTCCCTACAATTCTAAATCTGTTGTTTACCTTTGGGAACGGGAACAATGCATAGCAATGCCAAGTATGGCAGCAGCCAAACTTTGAGGATAGGACTCAATCTTCATGCATTGCCGTCGCTGCCATACCTCAAGCCGCGCTTCCTGGGTTGGTTAACAAAAAGTTGCTGAACACATTGATTTTCTGTGAATTGTCACTGGTGCTGATCCAGATATCATGGAGTGTAACGACATGTAATTGACCTTAAACGGTACATAATGGTACCAATGGCCACTGAACCTTTGGAGAATCTGATCGTAGTTGATGCCCTGCTGCTGCAGCTGCATGGCAGTGATGATTGGGATCATGAGCACGGTCTTTCTGATCGTTTCGGCGACTGGCCCTGAATGGTGATGTCATGTGGGCAGCTCTGTGTGGACATTGGATACTAGCACGATGGGTTTGCATCTCAGGGATATGAAGGCGAAGCAGCAAACATGTGGGGTTTCATGGAACTTCGGGTATTTCAATAGTGCATTTATCATTATTTGAAATTATTCATTTCAAATCTTTTTTAGAAGTTGGTCACCTTAGGACCTTGATTTTTCAATTTGGGAATCTCTGTGGCAAAACGCAGTGGAAGACCTTGCCATGCTCATAGGTTCTGGCTGTTTCTGGCCATTTCTGGCCTTAGCATCTTGAGCAAAGCAAGGACATGCTTACTGAGCAATACCGCCTTCTTCCTTTGCATTCTCGCACATGGAAGTACAATGAGTGTATATAATGAGTACAATGTACAGACTTGCATGCAGATAAAATCTCATAAATCAGTTTGATCAATATTAATCAGTCTTTGTCCAAGGGGATTACGGATTTGTATTTTGGGATGAAGCACGTCTCTAAGGGCTTGTCCCTGACCATGACGGCTGCCGCTGGGCACTGGTGGGAGAAGGAGGTGATGTACCAGAGCCTTAGTTGCCTTAGTTCCTGAAGGAACTATTGAAATGCCGCAGGTACGCCAAATCGGCGCCAAAGATTGCCACAGGCTCTTGTGTTTTTCCATGTTTTTCCTCTTCCCTGGTGCTCATGACTCATGCGTGTTAGATAGTAAGAGTATCAGTGGTACTGTGGCTGAACCGGTTCTCTTACATTACTGAATTCATCTCATACCAGTCAATCTCATACTGTTGCGAAATGCCTTTGATAGATTGACAGGTCTGTTGCGGAGCCATGTCTGGATAGAGAAAAGATGGCGGCAGACAAACTGCGATCAGATTGAATGCACTCTGAGAAAACATTTATGAAACCTTTGTGTATATACGAACATATACTAATAACATCTAATAACTACGTAATACATACCATTATTATGATAAGCACTCCTCTTATTTTATTATTACTATTATTATTACTATTATTATAGACGGGCTAAACCCCGGGTGCCGCCGAAACTCTTTTTTAGAAGGACTGGAAGAGGTGTGTCCGCAGCTATTTTGGACAAGAGCAAGAAGCCTGGAGCGAGGGCAAGAGTTCTTGGTGCTGCCTGGCCTCCCAGAGCTGCCACGCGGCAGTTTCGACATGCTATAGAAACAGGTATTGGGAGCTGGCACGGAGTTTTGTGAAGCTGCAGTGGGACACGTCCCGCTTGGTGACCTTCTTCGTGGTTCACTTTTGGCGCTTCTCTGTGGCTTGCCTTTTGGCTCGATTTGCGTAGTTTGGAGCTTGTACTTCCTTCGTAGTTTGTTTTTTTTGCTTGCACGCCTGCAGTTTGCTTAGCGGCTCGTTTTGCGCTGTTTGGTGCTTGTGCCTTCTTCGCGGCTGGTTTGTGGCGCTTGCCTCCTGTAGTTTGCTTATTGGTTCGTTTCGTGCAGTTTGGTGCTTTTGCCTCCTTTGTGGTTCGTTTTGGTGCTTGTCTGCTTGTAGTCTGCTTTGTTGCTCGTCTTATGCCGTTTGGTGACTGTATTTGCTTTGTGGTTCGTTTGTGGTGCTTACGCGCCTGTATTTTTGCTTAGTTGCTCTTTTCGTTCCGTTTGGTGCTTGCGCCTCTTTCGCGGTTCGTTTTGGCGCTTGTTTGCCTTTGGTTTGCTTTGCTCGTTTCGTGCCTATTTTCTCTTATGATTGTATTTGCTTCGCGGTTTGGTTTTTGGCGATCGTGCGCTTGCACAGATAACGGCCAAACTTGAGCCATAAAGTAGCAGCACGAGCCTGACACGGCAAGAAAGGCAATCAGAAAGACACGTTTTATTGCTGCCATGGGCAAAAAACCCCGCGCATGCCTCCGTGCCCGCTGGAACCCGAGCGCCAAGCTCGCTAGCAATATTAAAAGGCAGATGGAACCCGAACGGCAACAGCAATCAGCTTCAGATTCTCTATCGCTCACGTGCCTCTTGATTTCTTCTCCTTTCCATGCAGGCCCGTGTGCAGGAGGCTGCAGTACGACATTAGCGATCCAGTCCGCACAACGACTCCAAAGGACTTGAAAGCCAAGGCATCTCCGAAGGAGAAAGCACGCAGCCCTAAACAGTAGCAAGCTGCTGAAAAGGCCAAAGCAACCCGGGCCGCAAGACAAGCGGCCGCGGAAGAGCAAGCTAAAAAGGACGCAGAAGAAGCCACGGCTTTAGCTGCCTACAAGCAGCGGCTCAAAGAGCAAAAGAAAAGATTCACTGAGGAGAACAAGCCTTCTTCTAGTGGTGGCTTAGACGTCCATCTCAACGGACGTGCCCATCTGCGGTATCGGCCTATAGATGCACCTTAGATTGAATTGTCAGCGCAGCACTGATGATGTTTTGCGATTTTGAGCAACTTCCGCGGTAGCCTACTAGGGGCTCAAGCTGGTCCCAACGTTTCCCAAGTGGCCTCGCCAAGCACCAGGCCAGCCATGGCCGTCGGCTATTTGTGCTTTGTCCCAGCGGGCTGCTTCGGGCTTCAGTGCCCCTTACCGCTGTTGCAGCACAAAACGCTGGCCCTGTCCTTCTTGCTGGCGGCCAGCGGCAGGAAGCTCGGCAGGCTGGAGTCGAGCTCCCTTGGCGCGCTTCGACGCCGAGTTCGTCCGGCGGCAGATGCAGGAGAGTTTGCTGGGGCTTTCCGTGGTGGACCAGTACTCCAGACTTGGTCAACTTGCGCATGGTCATGACCGCTGGCAAGGAGTTACGCGCCATCCGGCGGAGCTGGTAAGGAGTTTCGCGAACGCTCTGAAGCTGCAGCGAGACATTTCAGGGGTGGGTGGTGAAATGTAACACGCGGCAGCTTCGAAATGCGATAGAAGCAGGTTTTGGGAGCTGGCTGCAGCGGCACGTGCCGCGCGGCAGTTTCGACATGCTATAGAAACAGGTTTTGGGAGCTGGTGCGGAGTTTTGTGAAGCTGCAGCAGGACATGTCAGGGGTGGGTGAAACGTGCCACGTGGCAGTTTCGAACCGCTATGAAAAGGGATTTGGGTGAAAGGTGCCACGCGGCAGTTTCGAAATGTTATAGAAACAGGTTTTGACGCGGCAAAGCTGGCAAGGAGTTTTGCGGCCTGGGAACACGCTGAAGTTGCAGCAGGACATGTCAGGGGTGGGTGAAACGTGCCACGTGGCAGTTTCGAACCGCTATGAAAAGGGATTTGGGTGAAAGGTGCCACGCGGCAGTTTCGAAATGTTATAGAAACAGGTTTTGACGCGGCAAAGCTGGCAAGGAGTTTTGCGGCCTGGGAACACGCTGAAGTTGCAGCAGGACATGTCAGGGGTGAGTGAAACGTGCCACGTGGCAGTTTCGAACCGCTATGAAAAGGGATTTGGGTGAAAGGTGCCACGCGGCAGTTTCGAAATGTTATAGAAACAGGTTTTGACGCGGCAAAGCTGGCAAGGAGTTTTGCGGCCTGGGAACACGCTGAAGTTGCAGCAGGGCATTGCAGGGGTGGATGAAACGTGCCACGCGGCAGTTTCGACATGCTATAGGAACAGATTTTGGGAGCTGGCGCGGAGTTTTGTGAAGCTGCAGCGGGACATTTCAGGGTGGGTGAAGCGTGCCACGCGGCAGTTTCGAAATTCTGCCGAAACGGATTTTGGAAGTTGGCACGGAGTTTTGGGGCCTGGCAACTGAACAAAGTTGTTTTTCAGAGCCGGCAAGGAGTGAAGTTGCAGCGAGGGGTTTCACGGGGGCAAAGCGTGCCACGCAGGAGTGTGGAAATGCGATAGAAACAGAGTTTGGGAAGCCTGCAAAGAGTTTTGGGACCTGGCAAAAGTGCTGAAACTGCAACGGCTCATGTTGCACACCTGCGGTGGTCCCGGGCGCCGCCTAGCCTAGGCCAAGGCTAGCCAGGGGTCGGCAGATTACTGTTGTTGTTGTTGTTGCTGGTGTTGTTGTTGTTGTTAAAACGAAAATAGTTTGGGCGCCGGGCGATAGAGGGTGAACACAACGGAGAGGTCGTAAGTGCTCCAAGACTGTTTTGTCTTCAAGAGAGTGCCCACCAGCAGGCCTCACCCTTGAAATGTCACACAGCCATGGATGTGGCACTGAGGATCTATCCACGCTCTTTTCAAGATGCAAACGGAGATGGTACCGGCGACCCTTGCCACATCTTGCCACCCATGCTGGAAGGTTCAGACCCCTTCGCTGAAACAAGTTCGTTGCAAAAATTTCGCTCAAACAGCTCTCATCGTTTGTGTATTATCATGTGTTACCTAGAATGTTTACAGCGAGGGTTGATGGAGGGGTTGATATGATTATCAATGGTATCCAAGAAAAATTGAAACAACCAACGAAATACCTATTGACCTGGCAGCGCAACAACTCATCAGTGTGGCGTGCATTACCCACAGGTCACTAACCACTGCTGTAGTTTTCTTCCTGGAAAGCGCTCAAACCGTGAGTCAAACATGTTGATCGGATACAACCACAGCCTATTTGATATGGATTGTTTCAAACCGATCACAACGAGAAAAGGTTTGATAATAGTTCCATTCAATTCTGCGCAAACAGTTTTTGGGACAACGCGGCAAGGACCTGAAGGGCATCGAACAGAGGTTGCCATATCTCAAGGAGTTCACAGTGGAAAGGGAACTGTGTGTGATGCACCCGGGATGACGAACTTCTGAAATGCACCAGAAATCTCTACCTGAAAAGCAGGGAAACTTCAACTGCAGCTTCTGATTTACGATGCTTTTCTGGCTTCATCTTCTCAAAATTTGGGTCAAAATGCAGAATGAATCTTGAAAGCCACAGGAGCGGTCCATTGCTTGACAGACGCAGGCAGTGTAAGACATGTAGACCTTGTATGACCTTGTCATCCTGCACCTTGGGCAACAACCTCAGATTTCTTTGGTCAGCAATTTGAGGATGAGAATGATTTCATAATGATCCCAGAATGATCTGATTTGGACTTATTTGGACTTCAAGTTTTCAATTTGGAGGAGCTCGGCGTGGGATTCGTTTGGGTGTCGCCCATCATGAAGAGTCCGATGAGGGACTTTGGTCCGGGCACTCGGGGAGCACACGGTTTCTATATGTTTCTATCGGGAGGACGAAGAAAAAACGATTCCAGCTATCTTAAAATCTTACACTGAGATGGAAGCGACTATAAACAATCATTCCTGTCACCACCTACAGAGGTGACATGGTGACGTTCCATGTGAGTTTTTTTTTTGTTTTGTTGTGGTTATGGGTTGCGGTTGCTTTGAAGTTCCTTCGGACTGGTTGTCGATTTCAAAGTTGGATCGCCTTGCCATAACCCAATATAACCCAATATACGCTCAGGTTTGTTTTACATGTTTTTACAAGAAAAGATAGACCCCAGAGAAACCCAGAAAAGTCACCAGGGTCTATGTTCATTTTCCGATATCAAGGTTTCAGGATCTATCTTTATTGGAATGAGAGTCATATAACATTGCAATATTAGTTATATTACTATTACTATATTATACTATATTACTAGATTTTGATTTTAGTCATATAACCCCAATAGTAATATAACCCATATGACATGGCAATGGCACCGAACCCATCATCTGTAGGTTACGACATCAGCGACTTCCACGACATCGATCCCCTCTTCGGCTCCATGCAGGTGGGCACCGGTGCCAGTGAAGTCGAGGTCAGCCATGATAACATGATGATAACATGATGATAACATGATGATATCATGATAATATGTTTGACAAATTTCGTAAACATCAGGAAACATCAGGAAACCACGTTTTGTAAACATGACACAAAACATTTGATCATCCATTTGATGACGTTTTGACATTTCCCCTATTGCCATGCAGTGCAGGACTTCAAAGAATTGGTGGCTGCCGCCAAAGAGGCGGGCATCAAATTGCTGATGGAAACTCAGCGGCACCAGAAGAGATCTCCAGGAGATTTGATGGGAGAGTTGCGATTTGATGGGAAAACAGTGGAAACCAATCGAACAGAATCGGTTACACATTTGAAGGTTATTTATGAAACGTTTATGACAGATGATGACTGTGGCGACTGCAACCCTTGAAAATCCATCGGAATACTTCTTGTGTGAACGCCCTGGAATGGAATCTGGTTGTCGCTCGTACGCATTGACGACCGAAGCTGTTTGAATTTCGACGTGTCAATTCTGGATCCGTAGCGCCAAGGATTTTGTTCCCAACCATAGCTCCAACGAGTTTGGCACCCAGCCACAAGAGACTTGAATTGACATATATTGGCATGTTGCTCCGAAGTTGCATGGGAGAGCTTCAACTGCAGCCTGAGCTGGAAATTTCATGGCTTGGAGAACTTGGAACGTTGTGCAAGGTCCAAATGGTTTATGGAATCCAGATCTTCCAAGACGAACTCGAAGCGAGATTGGTACATTTGGCATCCAGGCACTAGTGAATCGCCGTTGAAGACTTGGCTTCCAAAGGGCTTTTTGCATCCTTTTGCTTTTGGCATCTTTCCCACGTTGCTCAAATCCAAATTTTTGGCTTGCCCGGCTTGCCCCCTGCCAAACGCGGCCTGAACACTTGCTCCAATTTGAAGTCAAAATACTCATAGTAGTTCAATGATGTTCAATGTCAGCATTTCTCCATATTTCGTTCGGGTGTCCGGCGTGCCCAATTTAGCGGTGAGGTGTCGACGTCAACGGCACGAAACAACCCCCGAACAACTGGGCCTCAAACTTCGGTGGCGGTCAAGGTTGGACTCGATCGACTCCATTGTACGCCAACGCTTGTTTTGCCCAACTTAGATCAGGGCAAAAAGGTAGAGACAGAGCTTATGATTGCCCATGTACTAGATGTACTAGTGCTGGTACCATAGTGATCCATAGTGTACCGTAACCTCTGTTGTTTGATTGTTTTTGTATGTTTAGTTAGCTAGATTATCTGCAAGAACCCAATCATCGTGATTGCAGTTCCGTTGAGCCTTTGAAGATCTTTGAAGATCTTTGAAGATCTTTGAACCTGGTTTCGTTTCACGTGACGCGTAGAACGACTCGTAGAACGACTCGTAAAGTCTGCAGCTTTTGCACCTGGGTCCAGAGAGCATGGCAGGCTCCGCATGGACCTTGGATCCCACCACTCAGGAGCGCAGTGCCATCACACTGTGCACACTGTGCGCACTGTGCATCACACT
>CAMXCT020006528.1:291810-384310 GCA_947184155.2 Cladocopium goreaui
CTGAATCTATCTATTATATATATCTCTATACATACATATATATATATACACATACACTATGTATATATATATTTCTGTACTATTTTGATCTATGTTGCATTCATGATATCTTATGTTCATTAGCTTTGACAAACTGCATCACTGCATACGTACCAAGTCGACACCGAAGCGAGGTTGGCGGCTTCCGCATCGATGCAGTGCCGTTCCTGTTGGAAGATCCTCAGCTGCGCAACGAGGTGAGCCACGTGTGAAATGTGTGAAATGTGCGAAAACACAGAAGTAAACACGAAGTGGAAAAATTATGAAAAATGTGAAATTGCTGAAGTTTTGAACTTTGCGATATTTTGAAGTTTAGTCTTGGCACAACTCAACTTCGGTGGGATGGCAGAGAGTGTTTCTTGCGTCCAGCTAGGCTCAATGGATTTGCCCAAATATATTGCCAGTCCAAAGGTGGAACAGTTCGAGAAAGTTCCAGATCCAGGGGGGCTGCTATGAAGTGCTGAACTGAACTGTTAAGATTCGTCCAAACCATAGTCCCCATATAGTCCCCATATAGTCCCCATATAGTCCCTATATAGTCCCCATAGTCCCTATCCCAAAACGTGTTGACTCAAAACCCAGCGGATATGTAGTGATGATATCACCTCCCCCGGCCAATTTCTGACCGGTCCTTGTTCTTACCAAACCTGCGCAGTGCAGGCCTTCAACGCAACCTGCGCCAAGACAAAGTTTGCCTATTTCTGCATGTGCTTTGGCCGAGGGGCGAATCAATCATGATGTCATTTGGATTTCGATGTGGCACAATTCCACTTACCGTACCCAGCTGTCTCAGATCCATCAGGAATCACACTTACACGCAGAACGATCCGCAGAACCATGAGATCATCCAGGGCTGGCGACAGACTGTGCCTTGGCTTCGAGACACAATCTTCACATTCGCCATGACATGTCAGTTGTCTTCGCTATACGGGTGAACTCCACCTCTACTTGCAGCCGGCCCCGATCCTTGATATTTTCATGGCTGAGGTGGATGAGTTTGACGATCGGGTCATGTTCGGAGAGATCTATGCACCACTGGACGATTTGATGAAATACTACGGTGCTTTGGTGAAATTATGGTATACTCCTACCTAATACTACTAACAAATATAATATACTAATTTATGTATGAAATCATAGGCAGAATTCAGGGATGAGCGGCAGAGACTTTGAGCTCCCTCAGGCACACCATTCAAACCCGAGTTCAACGTGCCCTTCAATTTCCAGGCTGTATGCATAGTTCAAGCAACATCAGCGATGATCACCAAAGAGATCCAAAATACTACGAATCGAAATGAATTGAATGCAGCTTGCAGAATTTTGAGAAGTTTTCTATCGGTCGTGTTACTGTGATGTGTGAAGACTCACATGGCACAGATCCTGGGTCAAGACTTTGGATCGCCCAATGACCTGCGCAATGCCTCGGCGCCTCAAACCGAAAAACGACCGAGACCTCGAATGAAAACCGAGAGACCTCCCAGAGACCTCCAGAGATCTCCGGTTTCAGAATGGAAATAGTTGAAATACATTACAAATGTATTACTTAAATGTATTACTTAAATGTATTACTTAAATGTATTACTTAAATTAATGTATTACACACGTTACAGGGAAGGGATCACAGGGAGAATTCACTTTCTGCAGTTGTCCCTAGTTGTCCCTCGGCAGATGTGCTTGAGGTGGTGCGCAACGAAGTGGCGAGCTATGCAAGCGCGTTGCCGGACCAGGGGGTGGCTATCGAGGCTTAGGAAGGTTGCCGAGCTCAAATCCTGGGTCGCACAGCTGAAAACCCACAAGATTTCGTCCGTCTCTGCAAAATTTGGCAGGACTGGTGTCACGGCAACTGGGTATTGGGCAACCACGCCGCTGGGCAGCAAGCTTGACACTCATCCCTGTTGCATAGTCCTGGTGTGTTGAGCTGCCACAACTTAGTCTGGTTTTATCAAGACATTTCCAAGCAAGGAAATGGCATTGGTTTCTTTGCCAACGAGTTGACCATCAGATCCATTCGGTTCCATTCGAGCATAATGAGCGTACTGAGCATGTTTGTCACCAAAACATGCTGATTAAATCACGATTGATTTTTGGCGCTGCCAATGATTTTTTGGCCAAGTGGGATTCAGCGCCAGGACAACCATCGCCTGATGGAAAGACTACACAATGACACCCGCCTGGCCAGTACAGTGGCTTTCCCGCAATTCATCGCAATTTCATCTCAAAGGTGATAAGTCAGTGATAAGAGACTTGGGCTACATGTAATTCTTGGATATATATGGATATATTCTGTGTATACTTCACATCTTTGACACATTTCAATCAAACTGCATAAGACGGTTTCCGGGATTTTAAAGCAGTTTGATCTCAATCCACACTGCCTAAATTTGCCTAGCATTGAGCTATTCACAGAAGTTCTCTCGATGCAGTCCCATACTGTCTCCCACGTCGTCAAAGTTTGTCCAGACTTTTCAAATTCGCTTCGAGGTGTACAACTTCTTCAATCTCCTCCCTGGCACGCCAGTGATCTACCAAGGCGGCCTGAGACCAATCCCGACTGTTCCTTTAAGAAATTCCTTTATTTTTGACATCGTCTGATATGAAATGATATGAATATTATATATATATCATATCATACATTCATATATGTGCTATATTGAGCATCATGGCGTTTGAATCCAATTGAAATCCATCTCATATACCGTTGAAAGTTGATATACACTTAATAATCATTAATATCTTAATATGTTATTTGCAATGGCACTTTTTGCGTGCAGGCGATGAGATAGCCATGCGGGATCTCTACATTCCGCCCCTCGGTCTAATAGGATGTGCCACGTGGACGAAACCGAAACCGTTTTCTGGGAGGGTTTTTCAAGGTGAGACCGTGAGACATAACAGACATTCCAGGCACAGAGTCGCTGACGTCGATAAGTATCGAGGTACTCGCTGTGTCGAGACCCGATGTGTTTGAAGAATCCCAAGACGTTCTTCGTTGATGGACGAGATCCGGAGCGAACTCCCATGCAATGGACTCCAGGCTGGGCGGAACCTTGTCACATGCGACGGGAAATCAAGCCGACATGATACTCGTACTCGTACCATCTCGTACCTATACCTCCAATGAGGATTGTAAAGGATAGGTCCTGATAGGTGGAGTGAATAGATCGTGTCGGTAATAGATATGCGTGATGATTATGACGACGAGGATAGTGCGGCGTTTTGCTTTGTTTTTCCGGCATTCCATAGCAGTGCACTCACTGGTTTTCCTGCTCAGCGTTTGCTTCCCTTGGAGCAGGAGGGAGCTGAAAGGCATTGGTCAAGGGCAATGTAATGAGCCCCTAGCTGCCCTGGCTCCACAATCCCGAGCAAGAATCGGTAAGAACATCATGAATATCTACAGATCCAAATTGAGCCACTGCCTGTGCTATCCGCATTGTCAATATCTACAGCTACAGGTGCGCAGGCAGGCTTCTCCAGCAATTCCAGCACTTGGCTTCCTGTCTGGATCTGAGATTTGGATATATTTGAATGTTTTCTGGTGACGTGTCATAAATCACGCCCTGATCTTGGTTCGCGGGAATGAGACAGAGTGCTGTACCACCATGGAAAGCAAGACTGTACACTCTTTGATGCTGCGCATGTGGAAGTCTCAAACATGAAAGTTCAAAAACAAGTTCATGGAAAGGCTGCATTTAGGATGTATACTATACATCGTTTCAGAATATAGAAATTTTAAGAGGGGTTTGGATGGTCATTTCATGTCATTTCAACCCTTGCTACGCGAACATCCTCAAACTACGCACCGCTGACCTTTCAGATCTTTCAGGTCAATCCCGACCATGTCACCGTGAACGTTGAGACCGCCTCCTGGCAGAACGGCAGTGCCTCCATCAGCAGAGATGCCCACTCTTTTTAGCGGCCTGACAGAGAAATGATATATAGAATATTATAGAATGTGTGTATAGAATGTGTATAGAATGTGTATACAGTGTATGAATGTGTTAAACATGTTCAAATGTTTGTTCACACACATTGACAAGACGAGGCACGTGTAACATCTTGTAGCCCTACATTGAGACAGTCTGGGCTCGTTGTGCAGCAGATGAATGTTGAGCGCATCACGCAAGCATGTCATTGTCAACACGAATGCCCTGTCATGAGTTTGTCCTGGATTGTTAAAGCCTTGAAACCAAGGAAGGACAGTCTGCCACATCGCCTGTGTCCATCATGAATTTTGGCGAAGTCGCGGGTGGTGGAATTGACGTTTATTTATTTATTTATTTAATAACCGTTGTACAGTTTTTTTTCATGAAATGAAGTTGGCAGTTCATCGTAATTCATGGCAAGTCCGAATTCCGATCCAATGCTACTAGTATGGTTCCCTTTACTAAACATCGCATGGTGTTGAGGATTCCTATGAAAAAGTTACGTGATGTCATCATTGAGAGTAAATGGCTTCTATAGGCTCCTATTTGTTGTTCATTTGTTCCGGTGGACAAGATATACTGAACTCAAGATTCAATTTGCTGGAGCTAAGCGATCCATGTTTTTGTTGCCTTCACACCAGGTTTATCACGGTTTCACACCAGGTGTCCATGAAATATCAAGATGTTACATCATGTTACATCATTTTACATCATTTTACATCATGTTACTTGATTGCTGGGGAGTTTATCGATACTGTCGTTGTGTGGAGGTTTTCTTGATGTTTCTTGCATAGCTCGGGACTTCGGACGTGCGGTGACGTGCCATTTTTTCCCCAGGAAGCGCACCTTGGCATGGAGGAAGGCAAATCCTGACATGGCCCTGGGAAGCATGGCGGCATTGACAATATTGGCGGCATTCAACTGGGCCTGGGCCACGGTGTCATTTTGTGTTTCCCCAAACCGTTTGGTCGTCTAAGGATGTTGAACATTGCAACTGACCCGAGCATTGATGGAGCATTGATGGAGCACTCCCAAAATGACAACTTGTAGTCTGGATACAGACCCCTAAATTTCATGTCTGACATCAGTCATCCTGCGTTTTCCCAGCCAATGGAATATTAAATATCGCTGCTGTGGGTTTGCACAAGGGTTGTACGACGTTGTATGGATATTTGTGTCATGTTCTGGACAAATATTGAGCACGAGCCCAGCGAGTGCTCTGATATCTCTGTTTCAGTTTCCTTTGAAATCTTTGAACCAATCGTTCCTGTGACCACTTTACTTGTGAAATACCGAGTGGCCACAAGTCCAGCAAATGTTACAATGGGAAACGAAGCCCACTGGGACCAACGAGGAAAGATCACAGCAGTTCAAGGACCGCGCAGCCTTGCGTAGGTGCAAAGTAGGGCCGGACCAGTTGTGTTCTTTTTGTGTGGCAGCTGAATTGGGAAGGTGGGCGAAGCATGAACTACAACCATGCCATTCCATGCCGGTCATTCAATTGCCCTGAATCAAATATGGTTTGAGTTTAAAAGGCAGGATTGCGCCAAAGTCACGAAAGCTAGCGGTAGCTAGCTGGAGTTACTCTTGCTTCAGCAAGGGGAGGGGCAGGCCTGAGTCCAATACAGAGCACAGTGATTTTTCACTCGAACACCCCCCCAAGCACACGGGGCATTTTGAAGCGGTGTTGGAAGCAGATGGTCACGGGCTCAAATCCTGCCAGGTCTCTAGGCAATCTGCATTCAGCATATTAGAATCCCATCAAAATGCCATCAATTTTCTAGTGTGTTTGAATCGGATATGGTGAGAGCTGGATATGGTGAGAACTGGACCTCACAAGTATGAGGACTTCCATCTAGTGTAATCTAGGATATCTAGGTCTACGTCCCAATTTGGATTCAATATGAAGAAAAATGAGGAAAATAAATCATATTTTTGGTGCTTATAGCATCTTATAGCTGCCCAAAATCAGGACCTGTCTTGATGGGACCCTGAAGGCTCACATCACTGTCACCCGCAGGAGATCTGAGCGGAGACTTGCAGAAGGACTTGGTGTTGCTCGGATCATCTCGGATCTGAAAATTCAGATGGGCCAACAGTTCATGTCCATGTTCACCATGTTCATGTCACCCTTTCCCCCAGTTGGTCAACATCGGTATTCAACTAGTTGTCATGCAACTCCCAAAAACTCAGTCCTGGAAATTGTTGGGTGTGAAGCATGTAGGGTTCCCTGAACTCTGAAAATGCGAATCTGTGCCAGAGATATCGTTGCGATAGCATTTGATATACTATTATTCTTTGGAAACACTTGCAGCGAAATTGGAATTCACGGCAACCATGTGGCCACGTGTGGATAGCCTTCCTCTTTGGGGTCTATGTTTGGGAGAAATTCCAGCCGTTCATGAGACATTCCCTGCACCAAGGCTAGTGAAATACCGGATGGGTGCATCCGTTTCCTCGCCACATTGATTTGGCAAATTGGCTCCTGCTTGGGGTTGCAAGTGACGTATGCGATCAATCGAAATTTGAACATGTGCAAAGTTCTCATTGAAAGTTTGCTTGACATTCATGTGGCCCTTCAATTTCTCAATTTCATTTGATTTCATTCGATTTCCATGTTCGCACTACGAGAACATCTATGCAAACATGATAAACCAGTGCGAATGACGTGTCACACCCAGTGCCTTGATTTCTTGTCGAATTCTTGCCAGTCTGCAGCCACAGTGGCGAACTGGAACTCGTCTCCCTGGCGCGTTGGTGAGTTGGACATAGTTGGAGAAGAAAACTGAAAAAAAACAGATTTGAACATATTGAAAAACTGTTATGAAGAATCTTTGAATATGAAAATTGAACATGAAGATTGAAGATGATTGATGAAGGATGCTTGCTCAAGTGTTATTCTGGACTTGGGAAACGAATCATTCAGTCATACACGTCCCCTTCATCCCCTTCATTGCTTGGTATTTCTCGGACCACTCTGGATCATTTTGAATCCCTGCAGCTTCAAGCTATGCCAGCTATGCAACATATTTTTCTCAGGTCACTCTGCCAGGGGGTTAAGACATGTTAAGACATGTGTTGCAACATGTTAAGAAAACAGAGTGACATTAACTGTGTCAAGATAGAGAATCCTTCGGTACAGTCGCTGCCAGGGCCTATTCCTTGAGTTTCGACCTGCTCTCCCTGCTGAAGGCAAATCTCCATGCGACCCGAGGAATTGCTGCTGCTGCTGCTGCTGCCGCCAGTTGGATGTGCAGCGAAGAATACAGTGAATACAGCACAAATACAGTACATAGATTGTCATATTATATAATATATATAATATATATATATGATGATATGTAATGTATATATTATCATAGATGATTGTCATGGATGATTGTCATAGATGATTATCATAGATGTACATCGTAAGAATAAACATTGCTGATCATTGTATGCTTGCGAAGGTTGAATGTACAGTTCTTCCAGGTCCCAGAAATAAAAATTGAAAAGCTCAGATCTCTGAGGAACTGAGGAACCCGAGGGAACCCGAGGTCTTTGCAGAGGAAATGTGTTGAACCTTTCCAGATCCTTCCAGATCCTTCCAGATCCTTCCTCCTTCCAGGCAAGTGGACAAGTCTCCGTGCTTTTCTCTACCGACAGCCGTCGAGTGGGAGTGGTGGAAGTGGCTGAGCTAAATACTGCTCCCAAAGGCCGCGCAGCAAATAGCCACCAAATCACCATATTTTCACCATATATGAAAGATGATCAAAAGATGATCAAAGTATGTCTATGTCTATGTACTGTGTGAATTCTGTGATGAGTTGCATTATTTTGTTTTCTCATTGTTGTGCATGTTATGTACATAACTCGTACAACTATATGTTACTTACTACAGTATATCGTTGATCATTGAGTATGTGTCATTTTTTGTTAGTCTTAATTGTTTACTATGATGGTAATTATCACCCATTACTGAAAAGATCCACCTCAGCGAGATTTTCAAGTCTTCCAACATCTCAGGAAACGACTGATCTATACTGAAAGCCATACTGAAATGATGAAAGCACCCTCAACTGCCTGCACAAGCTTCCGGTGCTTCCGGTGCTTCCGGTGCTTCTGGTGCTTCTGGTGCCATGTCAGGTCCAAACGCCCTTCACCTTGACGGCTGGTGAAATTGTCGTGGTTTCCTTCAAGGAGGAAATTGTGGTGCCTTGGCCACCCTTGCCTCGTGATGCCCTCATAAATCTTGTGAGGTTCAGAGCCCAAAGAATCGAAAAAACCGATGTGCTTGGAAAATCTTGGAATGTGCTTTGAAGATCTGCGGGTCTTTGGACATTTGGTCATCTCGATATCATTCAGACCCCAACTAACTAGATCCAGTCGGGTACCAAGAGGCCTGTCTAGTCCGAGAACACTTAAGTTTTGGCCGCCTTGACCCTTTGACCCTTGTCATCCCTTGTCATGGGACAAGAGTTCCATCCGAAAAGTTGTGGCTGTCCATGTCCAGGACTCATCAGGACTCCAGAGTTTTCGTATGTTTTCAATTGTCTTCATTTAAGTTCTAGAAATGGCCCAAATCTTGTCCCATCAGCAACATTCAGCAACCATTTGCCAGACTCTGCATACTGAGATTCATGCGTGATCTTGCAGTGGTCAACGCCTTGTTGGGCAACTTTTCTGCGCCCTGTGGCTTAGTTCCTGATGGCAGTCGGACATGTAAAATACAGTATGTTGGGTGATTCTGAAGTACAAAAAAGGACCCATCATAATCATCATACCAGTACCACTTTGCAAATCTTTGCAATAGGTTTGCAATGCTTTGTCCCCATCCCCCGTATCTTCAGATGTTGGATGTGCGGATTTGGTGTGTGCAAAATCGGGAGCAAATCCAGATGTGTTTGACAGTTTTTTCGAACACTACCAAGACATTTGCGCAAGGAACAAGAGACCTTAGCAGGGAACTTCAGTTGTGATTGGCAACTGGGGAAATCCATGGTCGATCAGCTTTGGCCCTTTGAAGAGCGCGGCTGTAGCGACTTGTTATTTCATTTTGCAGAGACCGAACTTGCCACAATTTCCAGAAAGCCAGACCATCAGCTGAGCTGACCAAGCTGGGCTTAAGCAACTGGTTTGAAATGCTGTTTACAGAAGAATGTCTTGCTTTCCACTGGAATAGCAGCTCCAGGCAATATCCCAAAACAGACAGGGGAGTACAGCCAGCATTTCAAAATTCACTTGGTCCAGGCTCTCATTGCTTTGTAGCATTTTGGAGCTCTGGTGCTGAGTTGGTACTTAGAACACAGCTGAACAAAGCGTCCATTCTGTGCATGGAAGGCTCACCAGAGTTCCAAACTCCAGCTGGTTCGCAGTGCCATGCCCCACAAATGGGACACTGGCTTTACGATCTTTACGATGCGAACAAGATCATTTTGCGTGACGATTGGCCAACAAAAAGTTTTGGCCACAGCAACGGCATGGTTCCAGAACCATACGAGGGATTGGGTCAACTGGGCTTCGGGGTCAGATCTCCGAAACAGGTGAACTCTGAGGTCAAGGCTCCTCTTCACTATGTGGGTTGAAACATCTAGGATCTTCTAGGCATTTTGTCACAGTGTCATCAGCGTTGCGTAGAATTCGAAACTGGAGCTCGAACTGCTCGAGTGTCAATTGCCTCAACACTGTGGCATCCACACTCCACTGTACTCTGTGCCCCTGAGGTTTCTTCTCGGAATTTGGGGTCGTGTGATGAACTACAAAGTTCGAAGTGCCATGGCAAGAGTCTTCTTGTCGGTCGTGTTGTTATGAAGTGTTTGCAAGCCGTTTCACATGTTTCACATGTTTCACATGTTTTACATGTTTCACATGTTTCACATGTTTCACATGTTCAAGCTTATCCAAGATTGTTGAACTGGGCCTTTTTGGATTATTTCAAGGAAGATTCTGTCTTGGTGTCCATGCCACTTTTTACAGACTGTCCTGCAGGTTGGAGTTCCACTTGAATTGCATTTCAAATGAAAATTGTAAGGTTTGCAATGTTTTGACCACATCGATAGAGAAACCTTTGTTAACTCTCGTTTACTGCAGTCGATTACTGTACGGAAATGATACTGTACCGTAGTCTGGTGATGGAAAGCAACACCGGCTTTGTTGCGTCTTTGCATATTGATAATATTTGAGAATACTATCAGTGTATTTGAGAAGATATTTTCCAATTGTGTCGTTTTGGTCTCAGTCGGCCATGATGAACCCCGGTATTGAGCCTTATGGATCCTTATGGTGTCATGGTGGCTGAGGTGCTGTCATGAGGTGCAAGACAGCTTCCATGCAGCTGGCAGTGTGTTTCGAGTGATATACAGGCAATTGTGACTTTCAATGATGGAGATTAGTGCTATTTGATCAGTCAACGTTCACTCCCATTGAACGTTCTTCAATCTTTGCTCTCTCCTTTCTATTGAGTAACTTTGTGAACATGTTGTAGCATCTTCAAAGATCATGTTCCGGTTTCTGGTTTCAAGAAGCAACCTGAATGAATGGATCTGAATCGAAATCTCTCAGTCGTTTCATGTGGATCCTGTTGGATCCTGTTGGATGCATCTGGCAAGGTATCCATGGAGCTCCAAAGAAGAAGTCCTGTTTTGGCGCGGCGGGATGACTGGAAAGTCGGACAGCCCAGTCATGTAGTCAGTGTAGTCGTTGTCCGTACGAGACTGGTGGCCTTTGGTGACCTGGTGTTCAGCTCGAAATTTCCAATTCTGAAAAATGCTGACTGGGACGCTGGGAGCAGAAGTTCCACAAGCAGTCAGCATAGACCATCAATGACCATTGTCAATCTATGTCAATCAATGTCAATCTGATCAATCTCAAATGAGTTCATGGATGCGATCAGGCACGGACATGAGGTGGATTTTTGAATCATTCCAGCTTCTCAGGTGGATTTGTCCACATGGCTCTGGGGCCCAGAATCGGTAGCTCAAAACCGTTGGTCTCACAATGACTCTCAGTTTGACGAAGGATCATGTGGATGATTTGTGATCGATAGTTTACGTAAACTTTAAACCATGTGGCATATAGTCTTGGATCTGAGAGTTGGGAAGCTGGAAACTGGAAACGGTTTGCCAACAGGCCAACAGCTACAAATTCACGTAAGCTGCAAATATGGCATTTGCTGGAACTTTCTTCTTGAAGATTTGGAGGGACACTGTTTGGTTGATGTTTGGATATGTTTAGATACTGTTAACGGCTGATGAATCAGCTGGTGCTGTAGATGCTGACAGGTAATACAGGCCTAAACAATGAAAAAGGCCATCCTTGCTTCTTGTTCAGGAGCTATGACAGAGAGGTGGTTTCTCTATATGAAGATTCTAAGAGTGAGTTCAGAAATTTCCATGATGTTATTACCTTGCAATAACATTGAAAGTACGGAACCGGTTCTGTTCCACTCCGTTTGCGTTGGAGCAAGCGGCGGTTTGGTTCCTGCCGGTTCCTACCCTGCCGCTTCCTTAACGGTTCGGTTCCTGGTTCAAGGATGTTCAAGGTTCGTTCCTGAGCCATACTGAATATATATGAATAAGTATGAATATAATAATAGTAATATATATATATATTCACTATAATATGTTGACTATATGACATTATATGACTATGGTCATATTGATGATGTGTGCATGCTCCTGGGTTCAACGCCGCGGCTTGACAGATGGTGCCAGCGACTGCAGCGCTCTGCAGGAGTCGCACTTGATGGAATTGTGAAACTTTGGAGAAAAGGCAAATGCTCGAAAAGAGGCTTTAACCATCTTTAACCATCTTTAACCAGTTTCCTCTTTTGAATTTCTTTGCATTCTTGTTGAAAGCCACTTGTGTTATGTTTTGGGGTGTCTTTTTCATTCTTTCCTGTGACCCTGCGTTGACTGTCGCATCATGTCTAGTCGCCACAGAGTCGTCCGACTCCTGCAGGAGGTCAGAGGCAAACAGTGGAACCTTACGCATCTCGGAAAAATAGGCCATGAGCTCCATGAACAAAGTTGAACAAAGTCCATCCATCACATCCATCACCGTGGGCAAACTCTTAAAGATCAAAGAATGCCGAGAAATGCCAAGAACAAACCTCTCTTTTTCTGCCAAGAACAGAATACACAAACTCTCAAAATGTGTGGAGAATTGTTCTTGTGACTTTCTCTGGCTGCAGTCTACGAAACCACCTGTCTTGTTTTTGGCTTCCAAACCAATTCAAACAACTTTAGTAAACTTTAGCTGAGCTGTCTTTCAAAGAGCTCGTGGATGGCCTATTCAGAATCAACTTTATTGGCCAACTCGTGTTGTAGGCCTTCCATGCTTTTCCTAGCTTAAGATGAATATGCAGCACGGGCATGCATCAGTGATGGAAATTTGAGGCTTGAGATGTTTGAGGTTGTTACAGAGGTGAGTCAACTTTTGAGTCAACTCGAGGCGCTGGAGTTCAATGATGAGCAATGATGAGCAATGGAGCAATGCTAATCATCAGCATATCATCAGCTAATACCCGAGCGAATCCCTCTGAGCGAGGCATTGGCACTTGGGTCTTCGTGGCCGCGCCGTCTTGTTGCAGAGCTTTGCACCACCAGGTGCAGGGATCAGCAGGGCACCAGGCACCGGGCAGTGCCGGGTTGACCATATTTGACCATGGTTTTCCAATGTTTTCCAATGTTTTCCAAATCCAAGCAGTCCAAGCAGTCCAAGCTTCATCATTTTGTTCATGTTCATATATGTTCATGTCTGAGCAGGCTACACGGACATCAAGTTTTCCAGCCGTGTTGGCATGTCCGACGAGGCGAGAACCCAGTTTCCATGTCTTTACAGCTTCAGGTCAATGAACTGCAACGCCCAGAGTTCCAATTTTCTTCTTTCAACTTTGCCGTGAATGAGCCAGGTCTGATTTCAGAACCGCGTTACACTACCTCAACCGCCTCAACCGCCTCAACCGCCTCAACCGCCTCAACCGCCTCAACCGCCTCAACCCTTCTGCCTGATGCGTTTTGAAACAGCCCAGTTGCAGTGTGAACAGTGTGTCAGGTGGCAGCACTGTTGACCCGACGTGGATGGCTCGATCTTGATGAGTCCCTCGCAGCGAAGACATGTTTGGAATCCATTGGAATCCAGTATTTCTAGGATTTTCTATGTATTTGTGTGTATTTGTCTGGCATGCATTTTTTTAAGAATATTCTGGAAACTTGATGAATCTTGTATTTGATCTGGACAGAAATTGAGGCCACAGTTGATGGAGCGGCAGTTCCAAGCCTCAGGTGAAGACACGACTATCAAGCAGAAACTGATAGACATTGAGTTTGCCAAGTATATCCGAGTATCAAGATGTCAATTGTCCGCACGTGACTCCTTGAAAAGGACAGCCTCATATTGTATGAAATTTTGCACAGATCGATATGCATTGAGCACTTTCCCACTAGTGGCTTTAGTGTTTGGCAGTAGTTGGTTTTAGTTGATAGTAGTCGCATTTTGTTTGAGCCCACGGTAGTGGCATATTTCAGCACTGGCTGACTGCAATGGACCGCTGAGGTTTCGGGCCAAGTATTTGTTGGTTACAGATGACAGCGATCGCATCTATTGGATGGCGTTGCTCGACGCGGGAAAGTAGATATCTAGGGAGTCGTTGAATGCGATGCGACATCGATGAAAGGCATGAACCATTCAGAATCAAGGAATCAAGTGCAACCATTCTTGAGCCGTTTGTACGCAGTAGATTGCAGTAGGCAATGCCTCTGATTTAGATTGATCTAGATTGGCTTATTTATTTATATATAAATGTGTATATATAATTATATATATATAGTTATATATATATGTGTATATATATATATTATGTAAATGAATGACCTATGATATCCCTTAGGTCGAATTTCACCGGAAGTCGACGCCCAGGACAGGGAACTCATTACTCTTTTTGCCCAGCAGTGGCATGTTGAGAGGTTGTGGGCTTCGGGCGTCCCTTGGCGACATCTTGTGCGTACCCAAGTACCCAAGTACCCAAGTACCCAAGGAACGTACGAATCCCTCAAGTTGCACAATTGGTACCTTGGATGTGGAGCATGTGGAGCATGTCATCTGAAATCTCGCTACATGCTGCACTTTTTGAGTTCCTATCTCCAATCTATTCGTGCTAGGCTACAGCCTTGGCAGCACTTCATCCCTTTGAAGCCAGACTTGTCGGATGCCCTCGAGCGACGCTGGACATAAGATGATTAAGATGTAAAAACGGACAGATGGACAGTGGTGGACAGAAATGATTTGGAATGAACTGGAATCTGGAAGCAAGTGGAATTATCTGGAATGTGGAATTGCAAACCTATATCTATCCTATCCATCCTATCCATCCTATCCGTCCTATCTGCCCTATCTGCCCTATCTGCCCTATCTGCCCTATCTGCCCTATCTGTCTATTTGTCCATCTGTCCATCTATCTATCTGTTTGTCTGTGTGTGTGTCTGTGTGTCTGTCTGTCTGTCTATCTATCTATCTCTCTATCTCTCTATCTCTCTATCTCTCTATCTCTCTATCTCTCTCTCTCTATCTATCTTATCTTATCTTATCCTATCCTATCCTATCCTTTCCTATCCTATCCTATCCTATCCTATCCTTATCTATCTTTCTTTCTATCTATCTTTCTATCTGTCCAAATTCTCTCGGTATCAATGTTCCCCTATCGGCCACTGGCCGAAGCGGGAACATAGGATCTCGAGCTTGGAATGAAGGGGCGAACCCCATGACCGGATTGGAAGCTACTAGCAGCCGCATTGGTCGGCAATGGAACAAAACCCAGGTGTGCCCTGACCATTTGGCTAGCGGACGAAAAGTGACCATCACTATAACTTTGAGACTGCAACTCTCATTCTCTTTTTCCGGAGTGGCCGAATGGCCAGGTCCTTCAATAATTGAAGCTTTTCAATGGTTGAAGCCCTTCAAAATTTGAATCCCTGCAATAATTAAAGTCCGTCAACAATTCGATCCCTTGAAGAATTGAAGCCCTTCAATGATTGAATCCTTCTCTTTTGGACAGGATCTCTGCATGACCCATAGCTGAATGATTGCTCTTGTTACTCAGCAGTCAATATCTTAGAGCCATTGGAGCACATTCCAAACTCCAAGGAGTTGCCTGGGCCAAAGCACACGACGAGGAGGCAAGACCCAAGACCATTTCAAGACCCTCAAAGTTCATGGAAACTTGGACCTTGACAAAGTGAACAAAGTGAACAAAGTGACAAAGTCTTGACCTTCCCCATCCATCCTTGATCCGATTCTTCGTGGTTTGGATCTCTGCAGAGCCCACCCATTCTGCCTAGCAAAGCCAATACTTGAGCCGGTAAAAAAATCCTCAGATTGCAAACTGGTGAAAAGGAGAAGCCTGTAGTCTTTTCGTTTGCTTTGAAGGTCGCGGTACAAAACGACCGTCAAAAAATGCCCAAGTCGATGTTTTGCAATGCAGGGGTACGCTCACACGACCACTTTGCCAACCTCTTGTGGTGTCAAAACATGATCCAAAACGTCCCGGATACATCATGTGATAAGTTCATAAATTACATAAATTACACAAATTATGCATAAACTTTGTCAAATCATCCCAGATCGAACTCCGAATTCTTCCGACAGCTTCACTCAGCCCAGAGGCGCGTGTCATTGCTGCTCATGGCGCTGCACTGGCACGAGAGGCTTTCAGCCATGAGGTCGGCATATGTCGGCGTATGTCGGCGTATGTCGGCGTGATCTTGCGCAAACTGCAAACATAAGTTCAAATTGTTCAAATTGTTCAAGTTGAAGTCAAGCGTTGATCTAGCCGGGTCTTGTCAGTGCAATTTATACAATCAATAATAATCGATTATATAACATCTGAATCTACTTTACGGATTTACATCAGCATCAATGATCCTGCATCCGGCCTTTCTTTTCTGCAGTGGCCCATATTATTATATTGTGTGTGGATATGATACATTGCTAAGTCTTCACCCATCCAATGCAGAACTGGCGAATACATGTGATTTCTTCTGATCCTGTAGCTCTCTGTAGTCGGCCTGTAGTCATGCTGAGATATGTCGAGTTTCCGAGGCGCAACTCTTTTGCTTGCTGCGAGTGATACAAGAAGTATCTGCATGGCTGAAGGACTTGGCAGCACTTTCGGGATCCCCAGAACCCAAACCAACCATGAACAACCGACATCTGTAGATATCTGTAGGCTTTTCATCCTCAAAGTTTGAGGATAGTCGAGAATCGAGATGATAAGATTTGGAAAATTTTGGAAAAATATTAGCAGTAGCAACTCATCACCTGAAAAGACGTGGGCGTTTGTAGCACTAGTGATGCGCCAGGACTGATGTACAGGCCGCTGATGGGATTCCGGGATCCATCGTGTCATCTCAGCCATCAGGATGTCTGCAATGACCAGCCGATTTGCGACAGTCTTTCACCATTGACCATCCTTGACGAAGAGATTACTTAGTATTACTTCCGACCCTTAAAGTGAGTCTTGCATCTTCTCTTCGCAAGTCGAGCAGATTTTCGGAACTAGGGATACTCCTTTGCAAAACATTTCTGAGGCCTCTGTGCAATTCTGCACAGCAAAGAATTCACGTACCACTTACTATAATGTACTCAGTTGTGCTACGTTGTGCTGTGCAAAAAAAGTGCCGTTGACTTCATGAATCAAACATTACAAACGAAACTTGTCAAAGCCCAGATTTCGAACACTGCGCCCACAGCTGCCAGATGCAAATGGCGCGCATGGCTTCACAGCGCTGAGCCAAGCAACTGCTGAGATGAGCTGAGTGTTTTTGTGTCGAGAAATATGCCACAGTTTGCTGCATTTTGCTGCTATCCGTCCAACTTGTGAACAACTTTAGTACGTAGCATTCAGCCATGGTGAGTCGATGCTTTTGAAAGGGAACTGTGCCAAGCTTGTGCCAAGCGTGACGGATACTATGATTTTCACATATTTTCACCACACAACGCTTTTGTGATGCCTTCTGCCAAGTCAGGTCAACACAGCGCCAAAGAACTGCCATTTGCGATTCGATGCGATTCGAGCCTGAAATAAAATGTGCGATGCAAGAGTTCTGCAACGTCAAAAATCACAGAGATGTATGTGAGCGCAGCTATTTTGTGCACTTTATGTCACATTTTTGCATTGGTAGCTCAAGGACTCCTTTAGATCTTTTCGGTTGCACCAGGTTTTGCTTGAGACTCATACATCTTGAATTGAAAGTTCGTTGCTTTCGCAGGTGACCGATTTCTTGCTGATCGCTATCCGAGACCTCTTGGCAAGAAGGCACCAATGCTGTCTTGTAGCTGACACAATGATCTCAAGAAGTTATATATATATATATAGAAAGCATAGAAACTTCAATGTGAAGGCTTTCAGTCTTCATGGTTGACGCATCGGGACCGATATGCTGTTAGGCCTGAGTTGCGTCGGGACTCTCAGATCTATCCATCCACTTTGTTGACCTCATCACTAAATATGTCGGGATTGAGATGCCGGACTTTCGGAAAGCCATTGAAAATCCAGTTTGAAGGTAGCATCGACCAAAGAAATTGAGCATCATTGGAGTGTATCACAGTGTATCATCATGATCATACACCTCGAAAACACATCTTCAGCAGTACCAATGATTTCTGATGATTCTCCAACAATCCAATCAGACCGGCAAAAGGGCCCAAAAGGGCTAATTCAATGCCCTCAAAGGTTTCTTGAACCATTCTCAGGACCACCTAAATTGACAAATTGATCCATCTCTCCGTGGCTTCCATTTGTAGAGCATGGAGACGGAGCCAGATGGCGGCCAAACCTCCCAGGCATCATTCTCATGAGCGCCACTATGCAGCACGAGACTTTCCAAAAGTGGCCCAGATTCAATTTGGGCGGGAAAAGACGAAGATCACACACGATCTACTCTTTACATCTCTTTACATCTCTTTACATCTCTTTACATCTCTTTACATCTCTTTACATCTCTTTACATCTCTTTACATCTCGCAACGAAAACAGACATGCAAAATGTCCGAAAGATGCTAATTCAGAATTTGGCCAGAGTGATACACCTCAAGCAAAGCAAAACAGAACTGGTTCGATCTTTCAAGTCTGACGACATTGAACCAAAGAAATCCAAAGAATCTATCAAGACTGAGAGCTGCCACTGTTGTTTCTTGAGTGCAACGCAGAGTTGGAGACTTGCAAGAGTTGGAAAACTTGATGATCAGCGGCTGCCCTTCTTGACATTGTTGTCGGGGACCTCCCTGTATTGTGTTCTGATTATATAAGTTGTGGGTTTTTTTTTGGTTGTCCGTCTGCCGCAACTCGGTGAGGTATTTCGAGGGCTGTGCAGAAGTTCAAATTCACGGCCGCGTGCCTCTGGGAACACACTGTTTGGCCATGGCTACATCTCACACAGCAATGGTTGAGAAGTATGGTTCAGTCATGATGGTTACAGGGCGTTGTCGGAGAGCATTCCAAAGCTTCCAGAATCGGAAAACTTGTATACTGAGATGTCTGAGATGTTAATGTAAAACTCAGTTGCTGACTTTCTGCCTCTGTGATTTGCCCTTCCACTCAGCATTCTATTAGTTGCCTCTGTTCAGCTTATACTTGTATTGTTCTCTGGAGTTTCCTGCTTCACATGTTTGACACGCTTGAATGTGTTTATATATTTAATTATATATATATAATTATATATATGTTATTGTTATGCCCTTTTTTTGTTATTGCCTTTTTTTGCATCGTTTTACTGTATCTTAGATGGCGTTCCATAATTTTCTTGTTTTGGGCTGTCATGGGAGACACAGCTGAGATACCGGAGAAATGTCTGGACTCTGATTAAAGTTGCATAAAGTTGATTACACAATATTACACATGTTTCAACATTTGTTTCAAAATGTGTTTCATGCGGATCCCTCGCCATCAGCTGGCTCTGACGGACGCCATGGCGTGGGGCGAGCGGGGCATTCGACGCCATGGGCTGGCGCTGGTGGCCGCGTGCGCAGCCGCTTGGTGTGCCGGCGTCTTGAGCTTCATAGCGCCAAGAAGAGGCAAGAAAACTCTAAGAAAATCAGACAAAATTAACAGCTGAAGAAGGTGTTTCGGTGCAGGTGCAATTTCTGTTCAATTTGGCTGGGAGTTCAAAGCAATTAACTACGTGAGTGAAGAGCTTGGCCTCAACCGCCTTCCCACACCAGATGAACTGTGAAGCATCCATCATCTGTGTGATGTCTCAACATTTGTGACGAATACCAGGGAATGCATGCCGCAGCCATGCCACACGAAATACGGAAACCTCCCAGCTACAGTATCTCCCAGCGCCGGTACGTCACGTGACCTCACGTGACGAGTGCAGGTCCGACGGGTCCGACGGGTCCGACTGGTCCGACTCCGACGGTCAGCCCTGACCTGTCGCACCTGGAGAGTGTCGAACCACCGGCACCACAGGCACCACAGGCACCACAGGCACCACAGGCACCAACGTCCAAGGTGGGGATCAGAGCGAGATTCGTGACATTTCGTGACATTGACGAGAAATCATGAGAAATCACCACATCCAGAACCGATCTACAGCGCATAGCAGATATATGCAAATATATACATTTATGTACACGTGATTACAGCATATTACAACTGTATACTAAATCGCACGCTAATGGCAATTTCATCCAATTTCTAATATTTCATAATATTTCTAGTTCAAAGTATAGTGCATATTCAACTTGAGTGAGGATGCGAATGCGACATGTCACAGACATGTCACAGATTTGCGGAACTTTGGATCCCCCAGACTTCAGTGGTCGATGTAGTCCTATAATGTCCTGCATACTTCTCCGCAGCCTCCCCAGGCGGTTTACGGAGTTGCTGCTCTCCTGGCTGGAGCAAGCGTGCGACTTTGCCGTGCCCTCAGGAAGATCAGGAAGCAGAAGGATTCAGAATCCGAATTCCGAGCCAAATCGATCATCTGAGACATATGACATAAGCCCACCGAAAGAGCGTGGTTTGGATGATTCTTCATTGTGTCGTGTGAACGCGCTCGGTGCGGCCAATGGATTTGGCAAGTGAGGGTGTTGTTAGATTTGGTTTGCAGTTGAGAATCATGACAATCATGCACTGCAGAAGACAGCAGGCTGGTTTGCAGAAACAGCATTGAGATATGTCCAGAATCCAGGAATCTAAAATGCTACTTGTACGTGGAAGATGGGTGCAGATGGGTATGTGACATCTATCTATGAATCCAGTTGTCTAGATGTCTACCTCTATACATCTCACTACATCTCGTTATACCTCCATACAAGATACAAATATGATCAACTAAGACATGATTCAGGATAACTAAATAATGTATAATAAATATAATAATGTTAAATACGAAATGTGCGGCAGTTTGTATTACTCCATCCTTCTCCCAGGCCGAGAGCGTCCAGCTGCATCCGAGACAGCCTTGGTACGACGAGCAGAGGTAAAGAGCGAGGTGAATTATTTGGCGTTGCTCACCAAGGGAGACACTTGTTCTTTACACATAAACATGACACCAGACTGCAAAGTGGGGAGAATTGGGGAGAGTTTGGGAGAGTAATCAGAGTGCTTTCTTGATTGCTAGTAGACTGCATGCTTCCTCTGTTTTAAAATCTGTATAAATGCAAGTTTCCCTCCCTTAAATGTCAAGTGTTGAACATCAGAAGGGATTCTTCAATCTGAGTATGGATTGAGTATGGATGGACAAGGTGCAAAACTAATAGTAATATCACCAAGTACCATCAAGTACCCCATCCTCAGAGGTAGCTCCTGGATATGGAATCCCAACAGCTTTACCGCGTTCATAATTTGATGGGCGTCCCAATGAAGCCTGGTGGCTTGACATGTCGACTGCGCTTTTTGGCAATCCTGAGTTCTATGAAAGCAGAGAACTTTGAACAGTATAACATATAGTAGTATAACAATGTATAACATTGTATAACAGTATTTGCATAGATTTATATAACAATGATTTTCACAGCTTTTGGATCTTTTGGTCTTAGGATTTGCCCAAGCGCATCGCCATCGTGATTATATTGTTGGCTCTGGCACGAGTGACTTGGGTATGTTCAGGCAATCTCATGCCAAATGCCAAGACCCTGATTGAAATGGAACTCTGACATTTATACTTGTTGGATTGGGACAAACTGACGGACACTGACACACACTAACATCCTCTGACATACTTGATGCTGATTTTGGATTCGGGTCTTGATGGGAGCGCTTGTATTCTGCAGCACTTTTATTTTCCATCATAAAGGCAAGAATGCAGCATGTCAAAAATGTTCAAGGCAAGACACTTGTAGAATTTGCAGCATACACATTGTGCAGTGGAACAGAAACATACAGAATCAGAAACACTGATTTTTTGAAATGCCCAGATGTTTTTTCTCCCCGTGATTTCATGTGATATGCACACATTAAGGCAAGTAACCTGGAAGGGTTTCGAGGCATAGAGCATCACCTGTCTGCCAAGACTGACCTATCGATCTGAAGATCTATCGGAATCTATCGATCTGAGGTTGGTTTCTACATCCCACTTTATGGATTCGACGTAGATGCCACCGAGGAGTTGAATCACAAACGCTCTTCGCAATGTGCACTTTTTCTTCACAACGCTCGCATGTCAACTGAAAGCGAAGAGTGCACAAAAACAATCCTGATTGATGAAATCCAAAGATATTCTGTGACATAGGCAATGTGCATATTCCTCATATTTTGCTTATGTTTCTCCGGGCCTTTTTCAACTGGTCGTCGGTCACATCTCAGCACTGCAGGAGTACTTTGGACGACAAGCCAGTCAGGCGCACATCTCGATGTTACAGAGTGGCGTCCTTTCCTGTTCCTGAGGAGATGTAGGGGATATTTACCCCAAAAATCACCAAAATACATACCACTTTTCATCACAGTGAAACTGAGATGTATAGATTCCAAAGATGTTTTCAGCATCCCATATAGCATCCAAAGTATTGCATGGGCTGATGCAGGAGGATAGTCATGATATGTCATGATTACGTAGCCAATGACAGCCTTTTATTGAAATGCCAGTGCTTTGACGGGCAAGAGCTTCACCAGTGACGGTGCAAAATCCTCAGGGATTTATCAAGGCTCAATGGTTCAAAATAATCGAAAGCCAAGTCTCAGTGCAGAAGGCCACTTGTGACAAACACAAACACATGATGCAATAGAATTTCAAGAACATTTTGGATCTCCCAAATTTTCCTCAAGACATGTGGTTTCACATGTGGTTTCAATTCATAGGCTGCGGATCTCAGACGACCTCAGATGAACTAAGTTGTCTCCAAGTTGTCTCCGAGTTGTCTCCGAGTTGTCTCCCAGTTTGCGCAGTCTGGCCATGTCCGGCCAGGGCGGTTTAGGCTTCGTTGATCAGCTGTTCGGTGGCGGCCTGGGCCGTGTGAGTCTCTTCGCCCTGGGTGCCTTGGAGACATCATGAGACATCCACACCTTCAACATATTTCAACATCTTCAATCCCTTGAGATCGGCTTCAGATCATCTTCATAATCTTCATATAGTCAATATAATCTTCTTCACAGTGTTTTCATGTTTTCCTATTGTCATAGTGTCTTCTGGTCAGTCGTAATGATAGGATGTCACAGAGGATGTCACATAGGTGTATTTATCTGTATTTCTGTGTCTTTCATCGCGACAGGATGGGGGGAACGGGGAGCCGTCAATAAGGCATCGGTCCGTACATCACCTCCTCCATCATTTTTCAGATCCTCACCACAATTACACCTTCCCTGAAAGCTCTCGCAGCTGGAGAAGAGGGTGAAGCTGGGCGTGAGAAGTACAAGAATTACATCAAGCGCCTTGGTGAGCACATGAAATGACTGGAGTTTTTGGCGGAACATTTGTGTTTTATAGATTATATAATATGTAAAATATCAATATATCAATATGATATCAATTGAAGTCATATGCTAATATATTCTCAATTATCATATAGAATGTATAATAGTATACAGATATCCACATAGGGTTTTGTCGACTTGGATGATTTTACGACTTGTTGGATTCGAGAGCTCAAAAGTTTCTATGGTCACAGATCTAGATTGGCTAGCTTGATCATTTAAGAGTGCCATTGACGGTGGACAGAGACCATCAAAAGGCGTTTCATATTGACTTTTGATTTGCAAAGCCAATCCAAGATTTCCCGGATCTGAAACGTGTGGCTTCCTTTGGAGAATCGTTGGTGACGCTCCTTGAGTGGCGTTGGGCGCATTGCCGTTGGGCGCATTGGTCAAGTGAAACCGAGGATCGCCTCCTTTTTCTTCGCCTTGATCCAAGGCTTTGGCGCCTCGACGTTTCAACACGTTTCAACACGTTGCGAGATGTTTCGAGATGTTTCAACGATTCAGCTGGATATCAGCCGTGTCGAACCTTGTTCCATCATCAGGTTGTTCCATGTTCTCATGATTGGCAGGAAGATCTTGAAGACATTTGAAGACATTGTTGGTAGTTGGGAGGGACGGAGGGACGTCTTGTTGATTTTCTCATGCAAAAAAGGTAGGGGTCTTCCACCTGATGGATCTCATGATTTTTCGAAAGCTGGAAATTGGAGTATCATCCATTTGCCCAGCGTCCGAGCCGAGGTCAATCGACCGCGTTGTCGCCATTTGTCTTCGACAACGGGCCAATCTGGTCGTTGCAGATCACGTTGCAGTTTGCCATCGGCTTCCCAGCCCGACATAGCCCGACGCGAAAGTGAGATGTTGAAGTCACTGGCAAAAGTGCACGCCCTTGATTTTTTACAGTGTTACATTTTCTATCATTTTCTCATGATTCTCGAACAAACTGATATTTGGGGTATCCTATGATAGCTGTCACAGCCGCACTGGGAGAAAGTGAAGCCTGATGATTCTGTGTTAAGGCTACCTGTCTAACATCAGATTTGGCAGATTTGGATAGATTTGGCTACTTGAGCATGACAAAGCTTGATGCTGAAGACTTTCAACTCCTCCCATTGGCCTCCAAGGTTCGATGATAACGCTCTTCATCGCGGATCAGATTACTGAACAGAAGTCCCTCGTCCCAAACCACAATAGTTTGTATTTTGATGTATTTTGGGTGCACCGATTCCAGAGTGGTTGGGAATCTAGTATATTCTATATATCATTATATATCTATGGTACAATCCTGTATAATCTAGTTGCAACACTGGCAAGGAAGCGCATGGCAGGACCGCGATTTCCGACACACGGGAGGACCTTATGACTCGTCAGATCTGGTCAGATTGCAACTACACCGAGGTTGGGCAACGGCTCGTCACTGCTTGTCTTCAGTAGTCTTGACCTTAGCAATGAATGCTTCTACTTGCATAGGCATAATATTGCCTTGCACTGAATGCGTTCACCCCTAGAGTGAATGGGTCCTTTCCATGTCATTTTTTCACATTTTTTCCACTTGCCTGGCTCTTGCAACAAGTGCAAGGCATTGTGGCCAATCTCCCACGAACTATTGGTGCTACAGCAGCCAAGGCGCAGTGACACTGCCGCATACGATTCATGGACACGTATGGAGGATGTATCAACAATTCGAAGGCATGTGTAGTATGCCAGATTTAAATACAAGATATTTTATAAGATCTGTAGTTTCAATTAATCTACAGTAATACATTGTAATTTTATGTAATTTTAATTATGATACATTGCCATTGCGTATGATTATCTTAAAGTTGTGGTGTTCGTGACATCATCAATTCAGAGCCATGGAAGGCCCAGACTTGGCCGTTGATTTTCGAATACATATTACTCTTTTCATCTCTTTTCCGTAGCTGCCGTAGCTGCTTCGCCAGGCCGCTGACAATGACACCGGCGCAGCTGCAGCAGCACTCTTCGCTGCCACGTTGTTAGTGACTATCCTTGGCCTTGTGCAACTTGGTCAAGTCCGGGCAAGCCACAGGACAAAGACATTCAAAGACTTACAGCCAAGTTACGGATGTTCAAACCTGTTCAAACCTGTTCAAACATTCAGTGCTTAGATTGCTGATTTGGATGAAAGTAAAATGTTGAAACAAGTGCGCTATATGCAACATGGTCAGAAACCGAGCACGATCATGCAAGAATTTCGGGGCATCGCATCTTGCTAGTGATACACATATTGAGCACGAGGATCCAGCCCTTGCTGTTGAATATTGTTGAATTGTTTGAAATGTTCAGATCCTTTCAGCCTTTACACTTCCAGCATGCCAAAGCATGCTAGGCATCAATTGGCATTGGCATTCATTTCTTTTCTTCAACCATGGACTCTGTTGCCGTTTGTGCAGGTATGTCCTGCAAGCAGAGCGTCGTATACCAATCCTCTTCGCCAAGCGTTTGCAAGACGAGGACCCTTTGACCCCTCGACTGCCCCAATCCCTGCAATAGAAACATGAATAGCTTCAAACAGATCAAACAACATCCTCGCGCAGCTGCATTCTGGCGAGGCATCTGGTCAGGGTAGCACAGATGATGCGGGACAGAGTTATTTGCCCATCAAATTGAAGCTCGAACTGGGACAAGTCCTGGATTCAAGATGGCAAAAAAAAGTGTGGAGAGATGTAGAGAGACAATACTGCGTATTCATTAAAAGTTGGGTTTCGATTCTTTGAGTGAGAATGAGATGGACAGGGTTGTCTGGGAGTCTTTGTTTGGATGCATTTGGATACTAATCACGGACCATGCTTCTAAACAAAAGGGCCAACCAACGAAGCCGCAGAGAGACAAGTAGGAACCCCAGTTTGAGGAGGTCCTGTTCGTCGAGATAACGACCGTCAATCACTACTGTACCAGTTTTCTTGGTGTGTATCTTAACCCACAGTCCTTGGGGGGCAGAACCCAATTCACTTGGTCCATGGTTCGCTTTCCCGAGCTGGAATGCCAAGGAACGCTTCTGGCGTGCTGCCTTTGATCTTTGTAGGCTCAGTGGAATTGCGCTATGCTCTCAACTACGCGCGTCTCATCACGTCATGAGAAAAGCTTCCAATTGAAATCAATTGAACATATTGAAAGACATGTCGTGGTGCAGCTGCCTGAAGGGTACAAAACCCTAGAGTTCCTAGAGACGTTGGACCTACCATTTCTGGGGGGAAACTCTTGCGAAACAGGCTCTCTGTTGTCGCTGCCAGCGCTGGCTGCGAACTACACCAAGGCAGCAACCGCGGGTGTAGGGACTAAGAAGTTATCTCAGCAGTCATGCGCCATTCTGATCCATGTTGCCAAGTATCTACTGTGGCTAACCATGTGAATTAAATAGTTGATACATAATACATTTGCACGAACACGTACGTATGTATAATTAGATAATCAGCGACAATGATATGTATATATATATACACATTATTAATCCCTACCCTCTTAAAAATGGAATTTGAGGGGGGGGAGTCGTACTGAAATTTCATTTTATAGTTCCATTTTATTGCAATCATGTTTTCTCAATGATCAATATTCCTCATCAGTCCATGTCATTGGCAAGCAGGTGAAAATTAAATACTTGCGCTTAGCTCCGGAGGAGCTAAGCACATGTCAGACTGAAGCAGCACATGTGTAGGGATGGCATCCCTCCAAAAAACTGCGCTGCTGTGATCATACTTGCGCTTAGCTCCGAAGTATTTTCTAACCAGTGCCCAAGGCTTCGAGGGGTTGGATCACTATCCCAGGGTTTCCAGCAAAAAAAAGTGGAATTCGACAGGTTGGTTTTGTCCCCCCCCGCCCTCCCCCTCTGTAGGGGTAGGGATCATTATTATAATATATATATATATAGGATGATGTAGGTATGCGCATGTATGCGCAGTTATGTGCATATACGAATATATATATATATATAATATTATAATAATGTATACGTATAATCATATATGTTTATATACATACATATATCATCGGTATACATCCATATATTCGGTGGAACGATGTTTATGTTCCGTATACTGCTGCTCAGGCGCCATGGCTGCAAAGCGTGGCCAAATCATTGCTCCCTGGCTCTGATGCCTACATTCCAGTGAAGCTCGGTGCTAAAGATGCCAAAGATGTTGTCTCGGGAGACCCAAAGGAGACCCATCTACATGTTAAAATCGATTGAGAAATTGATGTGGAAAAGCTGGACTCGGAATGGTAGCCTTACATGCTACCAGTGATTTGCACGACAGTGAAACTGCAGTTCTTTTACATGCAATATGTGTATTTTTGATATATGCATATCACGCAAATAAAGATATCTAGGGCACATGTCAATATTCGCAAGTCTTGTTGTCTTATTTTTTAGAGGAAGCAGCGCTGCAATTCATTTTGGTGTTTTCTTCCCGAAGACATGGTGTACTCTTTGTCGAAGAATTAGCCGTTCTCAGATATTTCTTTTTTACCTTGGCCATATCTGAATCCACTGGATGGGAATTGCCCACATCCTAAGGAGCATGGTGCTGATTGCATTGTTGCTTGGTGTTTTGCAGCTTTGCTTTTCCAGCCGATTCCGGGAATTTCCTTGATCTTGGAGGCAGTCATGTTGAGGTTTTGAAAAACTTTGCTGCGGTGAGGTTTTCCTATGTCTCCACCTTCCAAGTCTTGGATCCCAAAGATATGGCTCAGAATCTTCGGAAACAGGCCCTGGTGGCAAGTTTGGTTGATGCCCTGGGTGCCAATGAGTTGACTTGAAGACATTATTCAGAATATTGACATTCAGAATTCTTCCAAGTAGAGTCTCCTAGCACGGTCGCAAATCTTGTAGTTCGATTGACTCAGAAAAAATCAAAAATAGCTGCAGCTTTGCATCACAGGAAAAACATGAGGAGTGTGGGTGTTTCTCGCTTAATTTTGGGGCACAAAATTGCCACTTTCGAGAGACCACATCATAGTCATAGTCTTATAGACTCACAGGTCCTTGCAGAACAATTTTCATCGACTTTCTTGTTTTCAACTCCTGCCAGACTTGAACTTCAGTCAAACTTTTCGCACTCTGTGTCTTGGAATCTGTGGAAAAAGCTTCAAAGATCTTCAAAGTGTTGCGTGGTGTTGATGGAACCTGCAGACGTTTTCACAAGATCTTCGTGGGATTTCCAGGCGGCGGCAATCCCACAGGTGCGTCCTGGACGTGAGACGGAGGAATATCTCAGAGAGGCCAGAGCATTTTTGCATATTTTTGCAGCATTCCCCATATGGATGTACAAGATGTAGAATGATGTACATCGAACCGTTTTTGTTGGATTTTTTGTTAGTTTCCAAGTCAAAATCAATGTGTCATGTCCATATCTCACAGTGACCTTGACCCATCCAGCGACTCGGGCGACTCTTCTGATTTTGTTCCATGCTCTGCTCACGCCTCTCACGTTGTCGGTTTTGAGTTGTGACTCCACTGCCTTGCCGCCTTGCCGCCTTGCCGCCTTGCGGCGGTGAAGGTTTTGTCCCGAACCTCCATTTTCGGAGCCATTATCTTGGCGTTGCTCTTTGTGCTGCCTAATCTCATCGAGTTAGTCACGTCCCTTGGAATGCTTGGTTAAGACATGTTAAGAATGGGAAGGTGATGAATGGTGATGAATGGTGATGAAACAATACGACATATTTAATCAAGTAGTCATTTAAAGAGGTGTGAAACTGGGCATCACAAGGGGGCATCACCAGCTTGTGCAGGTCGTATATGATATTATATGATACTATTGTACACGCGTGTCATTTTCTGTACATTGTAGGAAGTGCTGCCCGCGTTTGACACGTAATATCTTGCGCGATGCCGATGATTTCGAATCGAATTCGGTCAAAGCTGTGGACGTCAGGAAATTGTCTACGCCGAACTCCTTCGGTGGCACTTCCTTGCTGATCTTGGTTGGCGTGGCAGCGGATCCTGGGCTCGGCCCCACATGGAGTATGCTCGGGTCACATGGGGGTCACATTGCATTGCAATTTCCTAGTGTTGTGTCAGAGTTGTCAGAGTTGTGTCAGTGTCATTGTGTTGACCTCGGTTTATTACCATTTACCGACACTTTCAATGTGTGGCCACTGGTATTGAGAGCAGTTGATTGTGAGGGACGTTTCTGGAAAAAATACGCTGCATATCACTGCATAAAAAAAGATTGAAGACCGAGTCCATCCGAATCCCAATTCATTGACACTGCAAGCCGAAATATCGGGAGACCACTGCAGAAATTGGCTTGGCTGGACCAAGGACACCTGGCGTCAGCTTCAGGCAGAACTGCTGATGCAACAGTGCGCAGAGGGTTTCGGAGGGCTGCGCATGCTGCAGGCTTCAAAGATCTCAGAAGATCTCAGAAGCTCGTGTGATTTGAACCCCCCGTTTCAGCATGTTTGGCCATTGCATCGATTCCATCTTGCGATATGATTGCAATCGATGGCCCTGGTCTATCAAGTACCATCATCGTTGCATTATCTATCCATGATATTTCCATCATCTTTTTATATCTTTCCAGAACTTGGAGGTTTTGGGCATTTTTCGGCATCGTTCCATCGTTCCGAATGCTGGTAGTTGTGCAGTTTCTGCGAGGTACTCCACAGACGTGGATCAGTTCTACAAGGGCCGTCGAACCTGAGATCTGCTATGATCTGCTCCTGACAGCTGCGATGCAGAAGGGGCACAAATCGGTACACAGACATCGAAGTCAACATATTCAACGTAAAATATCAACAATTCTCAACACATTCAAGATATTCAACATATTCAACATATTCAACATTAATCACAGAATGCTCTTTACTTGGCTCTTCTAGTTTTTCCACAAACTTGAAAGCAAGAACGACCTCCCACAACACGCGGGTATCTATTTATTTCTCCATTTTCCGCTTAAAGCAGCCAAGACTTTGCTGTGCATTACCCCTGTTTAAACACTAATTATTAAGACACACTTCGAGAAACATGTTTTGTACACGTAAGTTATTTGGGACGTGCGAGCCGCCCCATTTTTACTTTAATTTCTCGTCCAGCTTGTGTTCTGCGGGATGTGTGCATGATGCACTGTGCATGATGCGCCACTCTTGCACCTTGGTAAAAAGAGGCGCGAAGGCCGCAGGTTTGTGTGCTCTGAGCGATGCTGAGCAATGCTGGCCGCAGAGGATCAAACTTCAAGCCATGTAACTTTTACCCCCTATAAATAACTCCCTCCGGGGCGAACGTTTGCCCAAAGTTTCATTGGGGGTATCGTTGCTTTGGGGGTTTCGTAGCTAAACGTTAAGTAAGGATTTCGTCAAGAATGTTTTAGGGAGTACTTAGGGTTGGTTTAGATTTTCTTCAGGGTTGGGTTGGTTAGGGTTTGTGTAGGGTTTGTTTATTTAGGGTTACTTATGGGTGATTTAGGGTTGGTTTCGGAAAGTTTCGGATTTGTTTAAGGTTTATTCAGGGTTGGGTTATTTTAGGGTTCCTTTGAGGCTTTACTGTTTGTTGAAGTTTGATTTGTCGGCTCGGAACACTGAAATTTACCGAAAATATGTCAAAGACATGGTTCAAAAGGTGATTTTGGCACCGTCTTAGGTAAGCGCAAAAATGCAATGAGACGCAGGTAATGTAATACCTATATTTTGTGTGCTCGCAGTTTGCGAAAAACATGCGCCACAACAACCCAGCAGATTGCAGTCCCGCATGAATCAAAAGTCAGCCCCCTAGCGATATAACTATATATTAAATATATTCAAATATAATATATAACATAACAACACATAATATAATGCCTGGCTTAGAAGCTGGAGAACATGTGAACGAGTTCTGATGTGAATTTTCAGAATTGTTTGGACTAGACATGCAGCTAGATGTGCACACATTTTGGCCCTGTCCTAGATTCCTGCGACGCACTGCGACACACAATGTGTGAAAGACTTGTGAGGTACATCCTGTGGAGGCGATCTACTTGGAAGATTTGGCGCCCAAACTCCACAAATTGGTCCGCTCAGCTCAGAAATGAAATGAGAAATGGCATTTCGATAGATTCGATCAAAACTTCTTGATCAAAACTTGCTTCAGGTCGTCAAGATAAGGGATTTGTATTGATTTGTATTGCCGTATTGCTTTGTCATTTCACATTTCAGGACGTTTCACGACGTTTCACGATACTGGACCAAGATCAGACCTGCGCCGCCCAGGGATATGTGGAGCACTTGGGTCCCGGCTTTGCCGCGGGTGGCTACGGCTATGGCAGCCAGGGGACCTGAGATGACCTGAGTGACTGAGTGCGACAGCAATAAATAACAATAAGACACGCATAGACACGCCACAATGAGTTCAATACTGTCTCTATCTCTCCAAAGCGACATGGAATCACCAGGTAGATTCCATCAATTGATACTGAATTGACATTGAATGTATGAACTTACGTGTTCTCCTTAAGCAGCATTTTTTGTAAGAGAACCCTGCCAGATTAATTTATCGAATGCATGGCATTGATTGATGAATTTGTCGTTCCAAATCTAAGCTGGGCTTCCAGACACGTCTACTGCGGTTACTCTCTTCGACATTTTTGACTTTCCATGTTGGGGCGCTTTGCTGGATCGGCCCTATTTGGATTTTGGATGTTTATCTGTAGGTTTTGGGTGTTTTTGGTTTCCATTTTGAATGCTTTGCCACTGCAAGTGTTTCAGCCAGTTTCTGGCATTGCAGCTTTACAGAACTCTTTAGTGCAAGAAAGAAATAGAAAGAAACAGTTTTCTCGTTTCGACAACCTTCGATACGGGAATGCAACACCTGAAGTTCACGGAGGTTGGGACAACAAGGGCAACGAGAAGTCGTTCAAGCGCCCCATGGCTTGTGGCCCCATGTGACACCATGGCAGTTTCTAATGTGAATCCAATTTGTTCATTTTTTGTTCATCTGTTTTTCGCGTTTCATTTTTGGACCAAAGCCCAAAGCATTCGAAGCTAGGTCCAGTCGCAGTTGCACCATGTGCCTCTCATCTCAGATGTCTCTCCAGGT
This sequence comes from Cladocopium goreaui, assembly GCA_947184155.2. Classification (NCBI taxonomy): domain Eukaryota; class Dinophyceae; order Suessiales; family Symbiodiniaceae; genus Cladocopium; species Cladocopium goreaui. Next base: position 323,690 of record CAMXCT020006528.1, read on the forward strand.
ATCAGGTCCTCGTGGGTCAAACCCATCACCCAGACCACCTTTGCGGCTACGGTGCCAATGCTTGGGAATCCTTGGAAGGGCGTCGCAAAGACGAGGACCCACGGGTCGTTCGAGCTCATAGATTAGACACGCTGTTGCTATTTTAGTATCTTTAATATTATGCAAGATATATATATATTATACATTGTTATTTATTTATCTATCTATTTGTTTATTTATGTATCAATCTGTTTATTTATTCGTTCGTTCATTCATCCATCCATCCATTCATTCATTCATTCATCCATCCATCCATGCATTCATCCATGCATTCATTCATTCATTCATCCATTCATTCATTCATCCATTCATTCATTCATTCATTCATTCCTTCATTCCTTCATTCCTACATGCCTTCATTCCTTCATTCCTTCATTCCTTCATTCCTTCATTCATTCATTCATTCAATAAAATATTATGATATATTTTAATATATTATAGTATAATATTGTATTATATTTTATTATATTATAATATATTATAATATATTATATTATATTATATTATATTTTGTTATATTATATTGTATTTTGTTATTTTTTATGATATGATATGATATGATATGATATGTATGTATACATATACACTGTATGTATATGTATAATTTGTCATTATCTATATAATTCCTGTATGTATATTCTGTTCTTGCGTGTAATAGGTTCAAGACAGGTCGAGAAGTCTTTGAAGAGCAAAACAGGTGGAGTTGTTTCTTCAGTGCAGATGCATCGCCATCCTTTTTATGTGCTCACTTCCAAGCTGATCTTGAGGAATGCAAATGTTCTGAGATGACTGTTCTTCCCCAACAGTTGTTAATGGCTGTTAATGTAAATGATTCTCTTAGCTTCGCCTTCTCCTGCGTTTGCCCAAGATCCCTTGCAGGGCCTGTTCCTTCACGATGTGTTGCAACAAACCAAGGCCACATTCGCTCGCATTTCTCGGGAGGGAGAAGTGCTGGTGCTAGATATGACAAGCTATCGAATAACAAAATCAAATGATAAGTTTGTTTTCCAAAAATCAAATGGTTCTTTTTGACAAGGGATTCCAACAATTGACTAGGTGGAACCGTCAGATTAATGGTACGGATCGTGAAATGTTCACAACTGTTTACGACGCATTCTCCAAGGATGATGTGGCTCAGCTGGGTCATCTCAAATCATGAGGGTCATCAGATGTCATCAGGATCAGTCCGACTGTCACAGCCGGGTTACAACTGCAGGGTGTGTTGTATGACCTTCCAATCATCGAAGCACTCCTGTAGCTTGGCTTGATTGGTCTGATTGGGTTGATCGTTGGGCGGGGCTCAGAACTTGTTTGGTTCCAACAAGCAAAGTCAGCTTGAATCATCTGAAGCTTCATCTCACACACGACTGTCGATAACTGAGTCTATGACCACAGTTGCTTCAGCTTCCGGTGACCAACAACTTTGCCCCAAGTGACCTCAAGCGACCTCCTGACATCTCCTGGTCTTTTGCTGAAACAGTTGATGCATGTTGATGATGTTGATGGCTTGTGTCGTGTTGTGTCATGTCACGAAAGCTAGCTGGTGCTAGCTGAAGTTGCTCTTGCTTTAGCAAGGTGCAGCAAGGAATAGGCAGGCACCAGGACTGTTGGAAACCCTGAAACTTTCCAGTTAGACCCCACGGCAGGCCCGGGTTCAATCCCCTCTGGTTGGTTTCCTGCAGGTCTAGGGTCCTCTTCTGTATTTCATCAGGACGTCATGGTCAGTATGTCAGTATATCAACATATATCAACCATCAACTCTAAAATCACCAAATGAGCATCATCATCATCATCATCATGATGTTGCATTGCCTTGATCATCTTGCATACGCCTAATGCAGATTTGGGCTTCCATTTGGGGGGCGTATTTTTTTTGATCGTGTCTTTCTTTCACTCAAAAACTGCATTGGGGGGTTCTCGCTTGCTGGACCCAATAGATATTGCAACCCTACAACAGCCTTGCTTTCGTACCCCCCTGGCCTCAAGTTGTGTCGCGCCGAGGGACGTGCTGCAGCAGGAGCCAAAAGAGGCAAGGATGAACGCAGCTGTGGTTGGCCTTACGAGTTTCATGTGGGAGCACGGATTGTGGCTGCGTCTTTTCATTGCAACTTATGTAAGGTTAGACTCCAATTGATTCTTGTCTTGACCAATTGTCTATGTAACCAAGGTTATGTAAGGCAATGTAAGGTTCTAATTATGGATGCTGCAGTATGGTATGTTGAACCTTTGGCGTGGCTTCTGCAACCAATCTTTTGCATCTTGGAGAGGACGTTCACAACGTTACGGCTAATAGCAAAGCGTTGGACAAAGAGTCTGTGAATCCGACCATGGACCGAAACGGGTGGCATCCTCTTTGCTTTCACCGCGTCCAGGTCAACGGCCGCACCAACGGGGGTCCTTCCGACTTCCTTAGCTGTGACAACATTGAGCACCAGCAACGTGACAGCTGGACCATGCTGCACCGAGGCTTCCAAGGAATTCCAAGGATTATAAGGATCTTTGATGATCTTTGTTTTCTCAAGTTTGGGTTGTGATTTGGGAAAGATGCTGAAGACCAAAGGAGCCATTTGATTCGAACCATTTGAACCTATCATATCGAACTGACTCATCTGACTCAAGGTCAGTCAGAAGCCTTACCTCCACCAGATTGACTTCTCGAGTCCTGGGTATTGCTGGTATTATTTTTTTGAGCAAAGCCACGGATCGAAACGGTGCCACGGTGCCACGGTGCCAAGTCCTGCGACGTCCTGCGACGTCCTGCCAGGCATTCTGATCTTTCTGCCTGGATGGGATGATATTGACCGATTGCTTAAACGATTGACGAAGGCCCGCCCTGCCGCTCTGTCGCTCTGCCGCCCTGCCGCCCTGCCTGGATAGGATCTTGGATCGTATTGGATCACTTTAGATCACCGATGATCTGATTGCTTTCGCATCCTTTCCCATCCTTTCGCAATGCTCTGCTTATACGACTTCCCATATGCTCTTGCTGTGTTCAACAATGAATGTTTGATGTCGGTTGATTGGATCTGACCATGTAGGAGAACTTACTCAATCACTGTCAGAGTTATTCAGTGTTCTCTTTAGGACATCCATTCAGATTACTCGATTGTTCAACTCAGTTCAGATGATACCAGTACACAGCAACTTGTTCGTGGCAAATCTTTGCACCAGACCATGCCACATGCAGCGCTGGAGCATGCAGGTTTTGCCCAGTGGCCAGTTTAGGATTTTGCACCTTGGCGACAACCTGGTGAAGACAGGTGTAGAAAAAAACATGGACAAGCATGGCCAACCTTGCATAGGGATGCATAGGGTACCATCCCAACATGGGTTTGGTACTCAATAGATTATGTTTGTAATGTTTGCAATATAAATACAACGAATATATATATCATTATATATCATTATATATCATTATATATCATTATATATCATTATATATCATTATAAATCATTGACGAGTGGCATTGCGGTAGGTCTAGTCACACGATGCTTCCACTCAATTTGAGGCAATGACAAGATCATTGACGGTGATCAAAATAGTTCATCCATGTACATCCATTTCAGAGTCGACCACTGCCAGACGTAGTCATGCAATGTATATATATATAGTATGATCAGTATGTATATACAATATAGATACTGATACATCGTTTTGTTCTCGCAGGTAAGTCTTCGTGGCGTTTCCACTGTTTCATTTGGTGCGATGTGGTGTGCATTCGGTGCTGCGGATGTGGTTCGCGGATGGCCTAGGCCGTTGCATTCGCAAATCCGCCTGGAACAGCAGAAAGAGGCCAAGTCTAGTCGGCCTGAAGGGAAATCGTAAATTATCAACTTGAAGTGATCAACACCTGTTCTATCTGATTCTATCTTCACTTTTCAGTATTTAGATCATTTAGATCCAGACAAATCATGACAAATCAAGAACATGAAAGTAACGCAGAGCAAGGCATGCTTCGAAGATCCACCGGTGCAATTTCTGACCACAGACGAAGGTGTTCCAAGTGCCTCCACAAGGAGTCCAAGCCTCAGCCCGCTGTGCCGCGCATGTGGTACGATGGTGCGACGGGGCGATGATGCGATGTGTTGAAAGCACGTTTTTATTCAATGTTCAAACATCATGTCACAATGTTCAATTATGTTCAAACGCGCATTTGAGCAATATTTAGTGTGTGTGTGTCTATGTCTGTGTGCGGATGTAATATGATGTAATTAGCAGTTTGCAAGATGCTGCTCTGATCCCCACTCGGAGAATTCTTGTGAAGAGGATTTTACAAGCAGAATGCCACGATGCCACGATGCCAGGCCTCACAAAACTGAAGCATCCAGCACTTGTCACAGATCACTGCTTGGTCGCCTCCACAACTCTTTGCCGAGGTCAGAAAAATCGTTTTGAGCACGAACATTGCAGAGACCGCCATCACCATCGATGACATTGATACGGTCATAGATTGTGGTCGGGCCAAGGCGAAGAGCGAAGGGAATGAAAGAGAATGAAAGATCAGTTTGGAAAGACTGGTCTCTTCAAAGGGTGCCCATGCGGGTCGGCGGATTCTTTTTGGGGGCAGTATGTTGGGTGGTACAGATATGTTATGTTTCTATATATGTTTCTTTGTTGGGTAATTAGTAATTACAGTATGGTATATTGTCATTGTTACAATCATGTTTTATTCATGTCGTATCTTTGTTATCGCTGTTGGTTTCACCCTTTCACCTCGTGGGACTCCATGTTCCCTTCGGTCGCCCGCCAGGAAACCAGCTATGATGCCTTTCTACGTGTGTCTGGTTTCGCAGATTTTCGCAATCCCTCCTACCTTAATGAAATTATTTCAGGGGGGGGTTACCCTCCAAAATAATTTTTTGAAAATAATTTCAAAAATCTAACATGTTGGATGTATAGATTTATAGACTCTAACCATTGCCAAAATAATTTCTGGTTGGAAATTATTTTGATGGGTTACCCCCCCCTCAAAATAATTTTGACGAAAACACTCTCACAGCAAAAAAATATTTCAAAATAATTTTGGTGTTTGACCTTGTTTTGATCCGATGACATATTCCACCTTTGGTCGTGCACTCAAGTTTCTGCAGGCTGTGTTCACACAGCACTTCTTCGCAGTGATGGCAGTGTTGTAACTTTCGGAGGAAACGATGTAGAACAATGCGATATCCCATCTTGCGCAATGTTGGGCTTGCAAAAGTGGCTTATTATGTTTTAGGTTTTTTGTTTTTTAGGATTGATGCGTTGCGAATCCTACAACGCAAATAAATTCAACATCATGTTTCATGTGTGCTCCCTGGTAGTCATGTCAGAATCCCCCCAAAAATTAAGTTGCAGCGAGAACGCATCAAAACTTGCAACTCGAAACCAAACTCGTTCTTTAAGAAATTATTCAAAGGATCTTGGAGATGCCCTGCATTCCTCAAAAATCAATGTGGGAAGCTGCCAGAACCATCCAACTCGCCCATATACTGGAAACAAATGAAAAACCTATCAAAACCGAACGCTTCCCAAAAAAGAGTTCGTTGGAGGGAAATGAAGGGAATATGGGAGAAATAATGGGAAATATGACAGGTTAGGAAAATCACTACAGGAAAGGGCCAGGTTGAATACTATTTTGTGGTATTTCCCACGGGGAAAAATTATTTTAGGGGTATTGGAGATACCCTGCACTCCTCAAAAACCAAAGTGAGCAGCTGCCAGAACCATCCAACTCGCCCAGAAACTGGAAAAAAACTGAAAAACCTATCAAAACCGAACGCTTCCCAAAAAAAGTTCTTTGGAGGGAAATGAAGGAAATATGGGAGAAAGAGGGAAAAACATGAAAGGCTAGAAAAACCACTATAGCAAAGAGTTAAGTTGAATACCATTTTGTGCGATTTCCCAAGCGGAGAAATTATTCTAGGGGTATTGGAGATGCCTTGCACCCAAAATTCAAAGTGAGCAGCTGCCAGAACCATCGAACTCGCCCATAAACTGGAAACAATTGAACAATCTATAAAATCCGAACGCTTCCCAAAAAAGAGTTCTTTGGAGGGAAATGAAGGGAATATGGGAGAAATAAGAGGAAATATGACAGGTTAGGAAAATCACTACAGGAAAGGAATACTATTTTGTGGGATTTCCCAAGCGGAGAAATTATTTTAGGGGTATTGGAGATACCCTGCACTCCTCAAAAATCAAAGTGAGCAGCTGCCAGAACCATCAAACCCGTCCATATACTGGAAACAAATGAAAAACCTATCAAAACCGAACGCTTCCCAAAAAAGAGTTCGTTGGAGGGAAATGAAGGGAATATGGGAGAAATAATGGGAAATATGACAGGTTAGGAAAATCACTACAGGAAAGGGCCAGGTTGAATACTATTCTGTGGGATTTCCCAAGAGAAGAAATTATTCTAGGGGTAGTGGAGATATCCTGCCCTTCCCAAAAATCAAAGTGAGCAGCTGCCAGAACCATCCAACTCGCCCAGAAACTGGAAAAAAAATGAAAAACCTATCAAAACCGAACGCTTCCCAAAAATGAGTTCTTTGGAGGGAAATGAAGGGAATATGGGAGAAATAATGGGAAATATGACAGGTTAGGAAAATCACTACAGTGTCACTACAGGAAAGGGCCAGGTTGAATACCATTCCGTGGGATTTCCCAAGGGAAGAAATTATTCTAGGGGTATTGGAGATACTCTGCACTCCTCAAAAATCAAAGTGAGCAGCTGCCAGCTGAAAAAAAAATAAACACCGAATGCTTTCCCTTTCACAGTCATTCCCACCGAGTGTTCTTTGGAAGGAAATGAAGGGAATGTGAGAGAAATGTGGGGAAGTATGAAAAAAAATGGAAATATGTAGGAAAGAACCCAGTGATGAAGATGATGGTTGAACATTTTTTTTGCGGGAATCCCCAAGTGTTTTTTTTAAATCTTTTTTTGTTCAACCATTTAAAATTTAGATGAAGTTATGTCAAAACATAGTTATTCCAGGGTATATTTGAAGGCTTAGATTATAATTCGCATATTCCAATATGCACATCCGTAGGCCCACTGCTTAGGAAAATTATTCAACAACATGTTTTCTTTAAACATATTCCAAAACCTGGTTGATACCCCCGCGTTTTTCTTGAAGGGATGGAATATCCCCGGTACACCTGCGAAGGCGATCATGTCGGGTAGGGGGGGGGTCCCAAAGTATACATATGTAAAGATGGGAGTCTCCGGAGGGGGGCAAAATAATTACCTCCCCAGGGGTTGAAATAATTTTTACGAAGGTTCACCACCGTCGATGAAGGGGAGGGGGGGGGTCTATCGTAAGAAATTATTTTACCCTAAAGAGGGTTGTTTCGTATAACAACCGAAGACACTATCAACCCCCTGAAAATAATTTTGGAAATTATTTTGAGGAGGGGGGGGGGGGGGGTAGTTTAGGTAGGGTAGATTTTTCGCAGCTTCCAACAGGGGAATGGAGTGGAATGGAGTGGAGGTAGGAAATGTAGGAAATGGATTTCAAGGGCGAGAAATCATCAAACCACCCAGGAAGTCAGACGGTATTTGCAGAGCATCATGTCAGACCCAGATTGTGTTCAGTCACGACTTGCTTGATTATTTCAATTGAAATTGCGACCACATCAGTGTCCTTCATTCACTGCACTGTGCGAAGCTGGAGTTGTGTTGATGTATGCTACACCAAGAGACGCTGAGTAGATATCTTAGGGTCATGCGTCCAAAAGTTGAAGCCTATGTCATGCTTCAAAACCCCTTTCCGCGCAGCTTTACCAGCATGATCCACCATCCAAGTTGGTATTCACATCGGAATTCAGGCAGCGTTCGCAATCATCAGCATACTATGTGATCGATTCACGTTTCATTGATCATGCAGTGCTGCATTCCTCACCCATGCTCGAGTCCCGAGACAAGAAGATTCCGAGAAGATTCCGAGAAGATTCCGAGAAGATTCCGAGAAGATTCCGAGAAGATTTGAAGATTCCGAGAGTTTCGCCAAGGCCCACTTTGAATACGTCGTGGATCTCCAAGGCGTCAGCTTCGCAACGTCGTGGCCGTGCCGGGCGCACCAAGTCCTGGCACCCCAGTGTGGCACAGGGTGGCACTTGGGAGGCGAGAGGCTCATGGTGTTTCAATGTGTTTCACGGACTTTCACGGAGTTCAGCATGCTGGAACAATTGTTTACAATTGTTTACATGGAGGTATCCTTCGCACTTTGTCAATTGTTCCAGCTGCCGCAATGCTGTGCTTTGGAACCCTTACAAACAGCTTCAAAGCAGTACAGCATCCTGTTCAGGCTGTGATCCTCAAAGATTTGGCAGGTATGTTATGAAGGTGTACTCTTCTGCAGCTTGTCAAGGGTTCACCAACTTTTTCCAACTAAGCCATTACTAGTACCTGGTGCAGAGATGATCAGATGGCCGATGATCGAGGTTTTGGGCCATGCAAAGTTTCGATGCATGATATCATGGATATCATGATATCCATCCTCTTCATCAGAAAACATGAACTTCGCGTACTTTGGCTTCATGCTGCTATATCTTGCGCAGTGGACTGATATTCCACTATGGTGCGGTTTGGCTCAAATAGCATCCAGCATAATTAGAGTTTTCTTCGAGGCGGCCTACCACGAGCGTTTGAGCACGCCCGGCAATGCAACGCTACTACGCAGTCGCATTTCTTGCAAGCGTGACTTGGTGGTATGAGAATTTGTTGCAGTGATGGTGGGGCAAATGTTCGACTTATTTTCATGATTTTTCAATATCTCAAGAGCCGGCTTAGCGTGATTTGATTTGTCTCAAGAAGAATGTGTGAAATTGGTGTGGCGCGGATGTGTTTTGGCCATTTTTGGCTTGTATCCAATCTTGAAGGCAGATTATCTACTCTGAGTACTGATTATCTCACCTTGGTCCACCTTCCCCTCCCCTGCCTGCCCAGCATTGAGATGAGGCGGTGCGAGTTTTGGCAGAGGTTGCAGACGCTGCAGAAGCTGCAGAAGAGCCACTTGGAATATCTTGGAATCACTTAGACACGTTTTTGGAACATGTCGGAACTTTGTCTGTGGGATGTTGTGGGTGTTCCCAGGCTGATTCAGCAAAATGATGCAAACTGTGCATGTCGAAAACACAACTGAGCAATTACCAAACAGAGTGCCACTATGTGCCACTAATTAGATTATCATCAAGAGTCCACAAATCTGTGGAATTTTTAAGATCATGGTAGTTCCATGGTAGTTCCCTTCGACCCGAACTGAAATCGTGGAGCATTTTGGAAGCAGAATCTCCCAAGCTGCGTCATGTTGCGTCGACTTCAGTAGCACTGTGCAGACCTCGCAGGCCGGGGATTAAACCGGGGGTTTAAAGCGCTTAGGGTAGCAGACTCCGTCGCAAGCCGCACCGGCGTCTCAGAGAAGCCCGGCAGCACTCGCAATGCTACAAGATGCTATAAGATGCTATAAGATCATACGTTTTTTGGTATTCTTCTGATTGAATCAGTTTTGCTTGTGGCATGCAAGCGAATCAAAGCATTCTGGAATTCTTAATCTTCCTAAATGGATCAGTCCCGCTTTGTTGCACAAACTGACGTTGATTCTGACTAAATAGTTCCTGTACGCAGCAGAATACAGAAGCCCTCCAGGATCCTACTGTTTCCTGAAGCAGCTCCGTTGAATCAAAGTTTGCCGTCCAGCAAACATAGGAATGGGCCGGGAGACCTGAAAGCATTGATCTCCGCCCTCTTTCTCAACAGCCTCATCGTCATAGGTGAGGGGAGTGGTGTGGGATGAAGCTGGCCCAAGGCGATTTTTCCAGCTGGCACATCATGTTCTGCCTGGCACATGGCACATCAGGATTGTCAGGCCACAGCATGGCACCGTGCCATGGGACCGTACCATGGCACCCAATGATTTGCTTTCGGCTGAGTCATTGCGTGCTGTGCCAGGTTGTTTGATTGGCTTCTCTGTACTTCGAATGAGGTTTCCTATGATGTCGGGATGCCAAGGTGCTACTGCTAGGACCTAGGAGCCGTTGCCAAACGTGGACGGCAAGGATTCTGTGTGAGGCTATGTGAGGTCCCTCCATGGATGTCATGAAGAATTTTGTTCATTATGTCAACAGGTTTTGTCAAGATTAAGTGCGTCTCACGGATTTGCACGGTAAAGACGTCACACTTTTTACATACTTTTACAAGCAAAGTGGAACGTGAAGGACGTTGTCCCATAGGCCCAACATGGCCCAAACATTTTCTTGGAGAGAGAGCAATATGCTCCTATGGTTGTGTTTCGACTTCGCCTCCAACAACCGTTAGCATTTCATATCATTTCATACATTTTTCATACTATCTCACAAATTATCGCGCATCGTATTTGCTGTGGCCAAGGTATTCGCACAAGATGAATCAAAGCAAGGCTGGCTGTGGCCCTGTTTGGAAATTCCAGAGTTCCGATTGTCACAAATCGGTTCTTGATTGGTTCTTGTCAGTTCTGAGATTGTCACGCTCCAGCCATGCCAGTCACCTGCACCCACTGTCTCGTGTCACTCGTGTCACTTGTCGCGAAGGAATCATTGACAGCGAGCCGCAGTGAAGGTGTGGATAGCAGCGTGTCCACTTCGTCACAGAAAAGGCATCGTCTACGCGAACTCAAGGTGAGACATGGTGACACATGCAGTCTGTTCTTCAGTTGGGGGCTGAAGAGAGGCAGTTCTTAATCAATATTACAGACTATGTAATTGTATCTACATAATTGTTAAGATTGGAGTGGAGTATAGTGGAGTAGAAATGACTTGGGGGTCGAAGAGCAGGGTTGGTCTTCATCTTGAAGCATCTTCGATGAAACCAGATCAAACCAGCCGATCTTGTCCTGAAGAGTACAAACTGACAGTCAATCGGGCATTATCCAAAGCCTGTCACTGCGTTGGATCATCAAGTGTTCCATCAAGTGCATTACTGCCAGAATTTGGGTGAGTTCTGTGCAAGTTGTCCCGATTTGAATTCTGTGCACAGTTGCGGCCCTGGCCAGACGCGAATTTGTGATTGGTTCTCCTTCAGCATCAAAACAAGCACAGAGGAGCCACCTGCCTCACGATGTGGGACGATGGGACGATGGGACGATGATGGGACGATGGGACGCTGTGGAGTGTTCTTGGCACAGGAGGGTTCTTGGCAGATCTTGGCAGTCTCGGTCTCGTCGCAGGATGCCGTAGATCGAGCTGGTCTCGACGCTGCCCTGCTGCGCGAATTTTGCACGACAGGTGCCTTGATTCTTGTGTCCTGGCCAATAGCAGTCAATAGCAAGCCCTGGATAATTAGTCTTGGCTTTGTCTTGCGTTCTTTGATGGCCCCAAACTATCTCGCAACCGAAAAGACCTATGATCTCACATGCAGGCGGACAAGGCACCAAAATGCACCAAAATGCACCAAAATGCACCAAATCTATCCATTAAAGCTTCGTCCTGAAGCTTTCATTTTACCAAGTCCAGCTCCAAATCCTCAGGTCACCGTAGCGGCTACGGGTTTTCCTGGAAAGAACGTGAAAGAACGGGTTACGTCTTTCTATGTCTTTGTCGAATATTCGGATATGATATGTGTCCAGACGCCGAAAAAATGATGCGCATGACAGAAGTACTTAGAAAAGATCCTATGAAGCCGACATTTAATAAAATTGGGATAATTGGGAGGGGTAGGGGAGAGAGAGAAGACGGAGGTAGACAGTGGAAGGATGTGGAAGGTATGACATTGTTGCAGAGTGCTACCTGCACAGAGGAAGCCACATACAAATTGTGGAGACTTAAAGGGAGCATGCGTTAAATCCAAATGAATTGTCATATCGTCGCTGAGTGTCTAAAATGACTAAGGCAACGGTCGGCATCCCCATGTGCATCATCATGACGCCCATCAACTCAACCTTGGGTGAAGCTGCGCGAGGCTGGTGAGTCGTGCATGGCCTGAGGCCAGAGGCGGATCCAATGAAACAATACATTAATACAGTTAATACATAGCAAATCATAACAAATCATAGCAATACCAAATTATGTTGAAGCTTTGCAGACTCAATTTAAGTCAAGCCTGAGGTGTTTGTATATGTTCAGTACGTGTTTGTGTTTGTTTGCTGTGTTGGTTTTATGTCAGACATTCTCACCCATATTCGCTAGAAGCATGGTGATCAAACCGCATTGTATGCTTCCATGTTTGATGTGACTTGATGACTCTTGATGTGCATGTTCCGTTTCGGCAACGTCAGTACCAGGCGACGATCACTTGAGCACCGCAGAGATGGCGACCATTCGGCAGGACCTCCCCGAGAGAACCGAAGATTCCACACGTTTTGTGTCCTTCGAAGTGAGAACATTCGTGAACTCAAAGATCTCACCGTGATCTCACCGTGATCTCACCGTGATCTCACCATGTTCGTTCAATGGTCACCACACACCCACCTCACCCACCTCACCCACCTCACCAGGATCATCCTTGGTTGTACTATGTGCATGCAGTCGTAGTTCCTTGCATAGCAAGAGGTCGCATTTGTTATCTAGAAACAGGTTGAACAGGTGGCTTCGTGTGAGCGATCCAGACAAAACATGCTGCGTTTCTTTTCTTGCTATCATGTTGCATTATGTTGCTATTCTATGCATTTCTATATGCTATTTTCATCTATATATTTTCATTCTATTCTCTTCATTTTCTACCTAGGCCTAGTCCAATTGATTTTGGTATTGAAGCATGGCTAGTGCGGCTAGTGCAGAGGCCCATCGCTTCCTTAAGCGGCTGAGGTGTGGCTTGTTTGTCTGGCAGTTCATTTTCACTTGGACAGGGCACAGGCCACTTGACCGATGACTTGGATGACTTGGATGACTTGGATGTAGAAAGGACCGCTGCTGAGGCTCCAAATGAGAAAAAACACAAGACGGAATTTCCGGAGAATATCGGAGAATCATATTTTGGATAATTATTTTGGATATATGCTTTTATTTTGGTCATATTCGACCTATGCTTTTATTTTGAAGTGTTTTTATTGCCAAGCAAATTCCCCTCTCAATCTGCAGGGCTGTCAAAGTGTGCAGCCAGGCAACCTTCTTGCAGCTTCGAGTAAAGTGGTTGCAGAGCCCTTTGGCAGCATCATGTTGGTAAATCGTAGGCTCTGGAGCTGCCTGGTTTGACCACGAAGCCCAAAACTATAGAAGATGTTGCTATATTTAATCCAAACCAATTCCAAACCAATTCCAAACCAATATGCTCAGCATACCCTGTGCCAAGGATAGATATCCTTTTGCTGAAAGTAGATAGCACTTGACTTGAATCCCAGAGAGAGCCTGCGAAACCATATGCAGTGCCCACCAAGACTTGCCAGCACCACGCTCCACGACAGTTTTGGTCGACGCACGGCAGAGATTTGGATGCCTGAAGCCTGAGATAATCTGAGATAGCAAGAATCTGACCTTTCATTCTCTTTGATTCTCTTTGATTCTCTTTCATTCCTTCGGACCGGAATCAATGATTGAATCACTAGTTCCATCCATGTCAATGTTTCAAAGCTATCACCAAGCCCTATTCAGAAGTGAGTTTACCAGATTGACACATTTACACTTCTGAAGAGCTAACATGATCTAACATGTACATATACGTCCTATCCCGGACCTTCGGCAACTCATGCAAAGGAAGTAGTTACTGTATCAAGCAATATACAGATTAGCAGTGCCTCTCATGGTACATTCGCGTCGCTTGGATAAGCACAAGGTTTTTGGGTACTGTTTAATCCCTCAGGATTGAGCACTTCAAAGTTGAAAAAGTGATTCTCGAAAAGGGTGGTGATGTTACACGATGTTACACGTGAATTCCAGCATAAAGTCGTGTAGACGTAGATGGTCTCTGGAGATCGGGCAGACAGGTTCGAGCTTCTCAAAGACTTCTCAAGTTTCTCAAACATCTAAGTTTTGCTGCCGAGGAGAATATCCCCAGCAAGTGGAGATCGGACGAAAAGTTGCGGGAGTCGCTCACAGCATCATCTGCGCCACGGAACAGGGATAAAGACATGTAGGTAAATTGTAGGTAGTAGCCATATGATTATGTAGTGATTATCTAGTGGTTATGTAGTGGTTGCAATGGATTCTGTTCGAGCAAATGCTTGGTTCGTTTTTGGGCCGGGAACAAAAGGCCAGTCATAAAATTGAGAAGCAGCAACCCAATGGAAGGTGTATCGCTTCAGGCTGTATTCAATCATCCGAAATCCTCATCACTGCTGTTTGTTTTGTTAGGAACTCTTTTGATGTGAAGTAAATCTGATGTAAATCTGATGTGAAGATTGTGAAGTAAATCGCCAAAGCCAAGGTTCTTTGGCACGATTTTCTCTCCAGAAGATGTGGCGGGAACTCACATGGTACGTGCGCTCAGGGATCGCGGCCGGAGGCAATCGGAGGCATGTAAATGTAGCCCCAGCGCCGCGCTGTAAGAAACAAAGCCCATGGCCCATGCCTTGTGTTTTTAAACCTTTTAAACCTTTTTAGCCCAGTGACTCCAAGTGTCCTACAGTGTCCTTGTGTAACTGAAAGATACGGATCCTATGGAGGAACTGAATTCAGCCTGTGTTCGTTTGCCGCAGCACGCATTCATACGCATTCCCGCTCGTTCCCTCCACGGCCTTAAGGTGAAGTTGGAGGATGAATTGGCGAAGCTAGTCTTGGAAAGGGAGAACCTAGTGGCTTTGAAACGACCCTCGGCGCCTCACAGATGCGAGATGGTTTTGGATTTGATCCAGCCAGAAACATGTAGCACTACCTAGCAACATGCAGCAACATGTAGCAACAATCCACAGGTTGCAGAGAAAGTTGCTGTTTCTGAATATTGGCACGTGTTTCCTTGGGCCTGGAACAACCACCAATATGCTGAAAGGACTCACACAGGATGTCTCGAGCAAATGGAACACACTCCAGCAGACATTTGCAACAAGTGCAATCAGCCACGGCTGTGCTGAGGCAAAGCCGAGTTGACCTTTGAAAAGACTCAGAAAGTGGAAACCTACAGACCAACTTGTGCCCTGGAAAAGACCAGTCCTTGTTGGATGGCACGGAATTCTTCTACATTGATGGGTCTCTCGTACTCATTTGATTCTTACCACAGCTATTCTTATTTTGCGTCAAGGCTTTGGATTCCAGAACCGTCTTCAAAAACTGTATAAGACAAATACATAAACATATTATCAACTTCCACATGTGTGCCATCTTCCAAGAGCTGCCCTGGGTCTTGGACATAGATCATAAAAGAGTATAAAAGCCTCGTCTCGCCAAATTTGTGGATAGCAAGCTGAATATGATTCTAGTCTGTCACAGTATGTCCCATGCCAAACTGGAACATCGTACTCCAAAAGTCCAAAACCCGTGACATCCCATTGACCTGCTGTAGCCTCACTGAAATCCAGGGTGTGGTCCGAAAGTGGATGCCTTGGAGTATTGCGAAGAGCAGCTTGTCTAGATTGACGAGCCATGGAAATTGCCAGCTGGCTCATGCTGGCTCCTGCTTGATACAGCTGACTCTGATGTGTGCAGTTTGTGTATGTTGTGCTTTGGCGCTTGTACTATCTTGTACTATCTTGTAATTCAGACGACTCCATACCCAGATTCGGGGATCATTTCAGAAAGTTCCTGAAGTTCAACCGTTGACGACCGTTGGGCATGTGACTCAAAGCGTGACTCAAAGCGAAAGAGAACCCTGGAGTCGTGAGCCAAGTGAGCCAAGTGAGCCATCAGTTTATATCAACAGTTTAAGTGTATGCCTTGAAGTATGCCGCATGCCTGCCGCCCATGTCAGGAACTTGCGTGGCTTGGACGCGCCTCGGCCACGGCTGAGTAGGGAAGGGATGGGAAGGGTCAAGAGTCAAAAATGTCAAAAATGTCAAAATCGCAGGCATTTGCATTTCTCATACAGTATAGTCTTGCATAGTCTTGCATCTTGTAATGTCTCGTGCACTTCTGCAGCAATGACTCATTCATTCTCATCCTCTATGTAGCATTAAGCCTCTAAATTCACCGCACATAGCCTCAGAGAGCAGCACTGCACTAAACTGCACTGGGAAATTGCGGCGTCATGGTGATGCATGAAATTTCCGGCAGGGTCCCGCAGCCAAGGATCAGATCATTTCTCTTCGAAAAGAGCACGATGCTGAACGCACTGAGGCAAGAGCAGTTTTGATATTGTATCAAATTGTATCAAATTAATCTGATTCCATCTGTATTATTTCAATGACTAGTAATTTGTAAGACTTGCTCAGGTTACCAGATCGATGACGTGCTATTCACACTGTTCACATTGTTCACATTGTTCACCCACAAGGCATATCAAGGCATATCAAGGCACCATGTCCCTTACGAGACCTTGCCAGGATCCCACAGCTCGGACCTCACACTGTGGATTCGTGACCTTCAAAGGCGGGGAGTTGTTTCATGTTTTTTCTAATTTTGGAGGAAACAGTTTTGCGAAATCCACAATGTCCTTGCTGCAATCTTTCGGTGTTCCAGTTTTTCCTTGAACCGGGCACTGCTTTAAAGCCAAAAGATGTGACGCTCACTCTTCGGGCTACAATATATACGTGTTTCAGGCCGGCGTTTCGCCGAGATGGCGCAGAGCCTGCAGATCAGTCCAAACAAGCAGGAATGGAAGGCACAAGAAGATGGGCTGGCTTCCATGACATTTTACTAGGTCTAGCACACTCAATAATTAGCGATCATCAAATCGTCATTATACCAGTAGTGCCCGGCACGCGCCGGGGCGGAAGTTTCGAAAAAGGGACATGACTATAGGAAAAGGATGGAAAAGGTTTTTCTTACAGGAATTGTTTGTGAGTTGGAAAGCGATGAGATGAAGCTTGCAACGAAGAAAAGGCGTGATGAAATGAATGAACTTCTCGAATAAGCTGATTGTCGATGACTTAAGACTGCCCCTGGACATTCACTATTCCGCATGCCGCAAGAGTATAGCACTATCGTCTACAGCTACCTTTCCCGCATTTTCGCGCAGCTGTTTAGCAACCTCCAGCTGCAATCCCGCTTGCCAGGAGCGTCGCAGCATCACTCACGCTTTACTGCGCGCAGCCGTGCCAATGCGTTTTGTCACAGCCGGTTGCAAACCCGCATAGCAGGAGCGTCCGACCAAATCGGCCAACATTCGCGCAGCGTCAACAGCGCGGACTTTTTTAGGCCATGCTGATCCCTTCAATTTTTTACATTTTTATGCGCGATCGAGCTCTCGCCACAAACTGGTGCACATTTTGCAGTGAAAATCAAGCTCTCGCCAGAGTCCTGTGCACTTTTGGTCGGCAACTTTCCCAGATCGAGGCCTGGAACTGCGGAAACAGAGACTTTACTTCGGCGACCCCAGGAGCCACTGCACCAAAAAAACGCAGGGTTTCGCGCCCGGGAGCGTTTTCACCCGTGAATTCACACGCTTCCGAACTGTTACACGTCCCAAGTGGTTGACATGATGATGTGGTTGACATGATGAGACATGCACATGATGACAAGACTGCCCCTGGACATTCGTCCATAACTCGGAAAATTTCGAACTAAACTTCCTTTGATCGTCATATGTCAAAAGCCAAAATGGCGCAATTCTTACGTTCCTTCATCTTCTTCATCTTTTCCTTTTCTTCTTTACTGTGTTTTTCTTCGTCGCAATCTTTTCTTCTTCATCTTCTCCATCTTTTGCAAATTCGTCATCTTCTTAATTGGTCATCGTCGTCGTCATTAGTCGCCACCAGCGTATAGTGAGCAGGCTAAGCATAGATTCATAGATTATTTGATGCCGCTCTGAGCCGTTTGCATGGGCCTGTTTGCCAATCGGTAGTATTTCTTCAAAGGGCGGGCACTTGTACAACCTCATATGCCCTACTGTAGGCACTTCATGTGCAGTCAGTACATGCCTGTTCAGTGACATGCTTTGGGTCAGGAGTGGGGACGACACAAAATGAATGTGACCGTTATTCAATGATATTCAATGATTCATCATCCTTCCGCCCAACTTGCAGGTCACGGCAGCTCCAGAAGTGAGCGACCTCCGGTGGAACGACTTGCGGAAGTGCCTGGGCAGCGCTCAAAAATCACAGGTCAGTGACGCCGTTGGCAGACGCCGTTGGAAAATTGGTCCTGCTCTAGGACATTCTGGGACGGTAGGACTGATGGAAGGTGTCCAGCCTTCTACTACGTTTTGGGAAAATTTGGGAAACAAAACCAATGTTTCTTTTATTTCATGATTCAACAAAGTGTGAAATGCAGGGGTCAAACCAACTTCTGAAGTACTTTTTAAACCACCGACGCTTGTCAATCTTCCAGGAAGAGCTTCAGCTTACAATTGTTTGAATTTGTTTCCTCGCTTTGACACGGACTTTGCGTGAACTGATGGTATTGAGCTTTGGAGCTTGGGTCGCAAGCCTAGCTCATAGATCTCCACGATGCAGATGCAAGCTCTGCAAAGATGCACCAAAGCTCCTCAGAAATTGGGGTGCCAATTTCATTACTGATTGGAAACGGAGCTTCAAAGACTGATGAGAACCATTTTGTCTGAGTGAAGATTACGATTTCTATCAGTTTTGCTATGTTTTGCATATACATCCCATTATGTTTCATCTTCTTACGGCTTTCCTGTCAGCTTGTGCAAGAGGCCTCGCACCCTGAAGATCGGCTCCGAATTGTTGGGATACCTTTGTTCCTTGCCCTGGTGGCAATGCAGGACAGCTGGCGCTTGCGAGCATTTGCACACTGAAACAAGCTACAGTTTGACTGCAATCTATTGACCGAACCAGCAATATAACTTAACAAAATTGGAAACACTAGCGTTTAGTTACCAGTTTGAAATGCACATGTTTGTGCTGATATTTGTTCAGTCGTCGCTAGACACTAATTCGCATGGGGTTGGCCTTCAAATCTGTGGGATGATGAACCCAGGGCAAAGTTTGAGCCCTTCAAACTGCCCACTTTCGGAAATTTTAAACAAAAGTCAGACAGCGGCTTGTCATTCGAGTGAAAGCTCCCACTCAAAGAGCCCAGTCCTCGTGCTGAGTCACTTCAGGTTGCTTCGGGCTCTATATTGGTTTCATGCCCATCGTGGGTTTTGTCGCTTTGGTCAAATCACAGAGCCGAATGGTGCAACTCATGCTTCTGGAGCTTCAATGTCCAGTCCAGGTCTAAACTGTTGCAATCGAAAGCAGTCAATGTGATTTTGAAAAGGCTATGCTGAGGTGTTGTTTAGCGAGCGAAGTGAGAATAAGGGGTGTGAGGGGAGTTGATGAAAAGGTCCAAACTTTAATGGGTTGGGAACAGGGTGTTGCAGAGTTGCTCTTGCTTTTGGAGGGTAATGTGCCATCAGGCAAAGTGCTTATGGATGCTTATGGCAGGACTTCGATTCCATTGCCGGGTACACTTTTCGGGACTGTGAAAAGCTTTGGCATATCTTGGCCGAAAAGGGGTTCACGGTCATGTGTAACATGCCAGCTTTGTGCAGAGTTGTTGCAGTCGATTTGACACATCACTGTCCGATATTTGCACCGAGGTTACCAATCTTGGCATGGCTGTGAACATGGGCCCCTTTCAGCCCATTTGGGAAGGCTTTGCTCCAACTTTAGGCGCGCAGTTTGGCATAGCGCACGGACGTGTGACCTTTCAGCCAACTGCAGTTGAATTGATCAGCGCTCTTGACAAGTGCGCTATCCTTGCAAAACCATACCCAGAGAATCTTAGAGACATTTCCGGAGAAGTGTTTCGCATTTTTCTGTGAGGTTTGACCATCTTTTTGTGCTTTCTCCCGACTCTCTTCATGACTATCTTTCGCACATTCTTTGTGCTGAAGGCTGCGGGGCTGCCGACGACTTCAAATCAGTCTCTAGTGTTTCATAGCTTTTGATAGGGGTTTAGCACGTTGCCATCGCTCTTAGCACGAAGGCTTCTTCCGTTTTCGGGTTTTCCAGAAGATAGCTGTTGCTCATCACATCGTCACAGAAAGCTTCTTGGTATCCCCACAATTCCAAGCACCTGCGAACCGCATTGTTTCATCATCTCAGCCGTGTGCCAGTCGGAGTCGCAACTTGGATTCAATGTTGGGTGGTTGGATATGAAGTATGAAGTGGTGTCTCAGGATGGCTCAGAGATTGGTTCTGCCATGTTCTGCACAGCAATAGTCACCAACACAGGGACCTAGACAGGTGTAGATCCTTAGACAGCAACATAGAGCGACATAGTACGCCGACATAGGTTTCAACCGTTGTGGAAACAGAAAGACATGACTTCTTTCACGTTCTCTGTCACATGTTGAGTGTCCAAACATGAAGCAAAACCGGCAAAACCGAGGTTAGCTCAGCACAAACTTCAATTTTGGTTCTTTGTCTTTCAGTTGATCTTTGTGGTCCTGGCTCCTTGGCACGTCTTAGCTCCGATTTCTGTGTTGAGATTCAGGCACACTGTTCAACTTCCCGGGAAGTCCAGCTTGTGAAGTACGTGTTGTTCTATCATCTCAAGTTGCTGCTGAAATCAGTATATTCTATTTGTGCTTTCCTATTTTATGTCGGAATGATGGTGAATGCATTTTATCAAACTCTATCAACATCTGAGCTCTGGCCATGCATTCATTTGCGAGGTCACGACCGTGGGGAAGTCAATCATCACACAGTTCCGACACATCGCCGAAAATCCCAACGACATTATCCAAATCATGGCCGCCCCTTGGCTGCGTGGTGAGTGCTGTGGTGTTATGACCAGCGCCATCAGAGCTGCAGGACCTTGGAGGCCGTTGAAAGGGACATCCACTGATCAGCCGTGTGCCCCTTCGTATCCACGTACGACGTTGTCGAATAGAAAGGGGATAGATTGGTTGGAATAGTATGGAATAGTAAGGGAGCAGACGACTGAAGGTCCTATAGGCTAGTAGAAGGCCATGGAAAAAAGTGTCAGGTGATGTTCTTGTCGTTTGTAAAGGCAACAATGCAAGAGCCTCGTTTAAGGCTTGCTCAATAGCTAGGTATGACCTGGAAAACTGCCTCAAAGATCAGTGTTTGTGTACTACATCACACGCAAGTTTGCCAGGCTCCCCATTTAATGATATTAGGGAATATGTTTCACATTGCGTTACTCTATTACTGTACTCTACCAAATTTGCGAGATGAACATGGATGAATATCCATTTGCCAGTCCTTGAGTTCACCACAATACCAGGGTCTTGACCTATGGCCCATACCCATATTATGCATGGCATATAAAGCAAACCGGACAAGCACTAGACATGGCCATTTAATGGGCGCCGTTCCAGCTCGTTCTAAAACACTTTTGATTGATCTTGTTTAGCAATTTTACCATCTTTAGCAAGGATGCACACCATGTTCAATCGGAGTCTTCACATTGCATCCGCTCTCCCTAAGAGACTTTCAGGATAGCCTGCCGAAGGCGACGCATTTCTACATGACTCTCGGCATCTCTCGGCATCTCTCAGCTTTTGTGTTTTTGAACCAGTCAGGACTTTGTCATTGCTAGGCCAGCAGGTCCAGTTTGCCAACTGGATACAATGGGATACAGAAGAAAGCTGTTTCCAGTGCCAAGATGGCCTTCATCTTTTTTCAGCCAGACACTGGCAGTGCTGCCATCACTGAGGACTTACTTGGTGCTTCAGTGAAGCCCTCAGGTGATACTTTGATTTAGCCAAAACATTCTGGACCACATGAAGTGACTTCCACAGAGCGTGCACGGGTATTGAAGTGGCTGCGGCATTGCACCAGCGCATGGTGTTCGCATGTGTCTTTTTACAGATGTACCACATGTGTCTTGCACAGGTATGGCATATCATCGACACCTATTTTGTTCCACATTCGTTTCACAAGTACAGTATGTGCTGTATGTATATATATATATATTGTAGTATTGTAATATATATTTATAGTGTATATATATAGTGTATATATATATATAGTGTATATATATATAGTGTATATATATAGTGTGTATATATATATAGAGTAGCGCCCCCAAAGATCTACCTTTTTGAGGTTCATAATGGGGGTTGCCATATGTTAGGATTTATTAGTCTAACCTTTATCCAGGACAATATTGCGTGGTGTCACACATTTTCAAGACGCTGGTGGGGCAATATCCCATGACTGAGCCTTAATCCTCAAAAAATGTTAAATTCTACAATCTGACTCTGGCATCAGCAGGTACTAGGAGGTACTAGGAGGTACTAGTACCTCCTGGTACCTCCTAGTACCCCGTAGTACCCCTATTAGTACCGACACCTCTCCGCAACATCTTCTAAAATTACACTACTCGAACGCGCTCCAAATGCCAAAGCTGGAGTGGGCGGCTTTGACGTATTGTTCCAGACTGATGTGCTCAGTGCAACAATCTGAACTGACGTGTCGCCCTGAGTGTAACAATCTAAAATGTTACTGACAATTCTTGATTGCCAGTATCCTTGCTCGTCTGCTTGAATTCCAATACCCCAACGGGCTGAATCTGACGGTGTCGACATGCTTGCCTAGCACAGGCCGGGGGTCACAGGGTATATGCAATTCCAGACTGCCCTTAGTCGATTGAGTGTATAACACAATTTCCACACAACAAAATATCATTGACAGCTTACAAATATCAATATCCTTGGCCCATTTCAGTTGCCAGTCGCTAGCCTCAAAATACAGCAGCTCGTCCGTTCTGCATCGACTTCTTCAATCAAGGTCTTAGTTGCTCAATGGCTTTTTTCTCCGTGGTGGGAAAAGTCAAACTAAACCGCCGCAGTGCTACTTTGACATTGCAGATCCCTCAGGAGGAACCCGAGCTGAAAATTTATCGGCCAAAGTCCGATGCCTTGATGGAGGACATCCAAGAGGGCAAGATCCAAGTCCTTCCAAGCCGCCAACCAATTTACAAGAAAAAGCTCAGCATTGCAATGAACAACGTGCAGCGCATGCTACTTCTCAAAGGAGGAGCAGAGGGAGAATGGAATCCTCGTGCGCAGATGCGATTGGGAATCTCTCCTAGCCAAGCCTATTGTGGTCAAGTGCATGAATTGCCCATTGGTGACCAAATGTGACCAACAGCCTGATGCTAAAGACGTACCACTGGCCCTGGAAGATGGCAATCCAAACTCATCATCGGATTTGTCCTCAGATTCCGATTCATCTTCCAGCTCGTCTGAAGAAGATGCCCCCCTATGGAGAACTCCTCTGGCCCATCCGACAAGGACAAGCAGATTGCAAAGCTGCAAGAGGACTTTGAGTCAATCTTCACTGCCTTGCATGCGGCTCGGAAAGATTTGCTCAGCACCCAGAAGGAATTGTCGGGCGCCAAGGCAGTGATTGCGGAGCAGCGCGGTGAGATCTCGAACCTGAAGCGTGCAATCCAGACTTTGGAGAACCAGATCCTCTCTGATGCCGACATGATTTCGGACTGAGGCTAAGACTTGGGCTGGGGCGACGGATGCCTAGGTTTTGGTAGACACTTGGTACATCAAATCCTTGAGGCTACATGTGCGCATGATGTACAAACAAATATTGCACCTTGTTTACTCTTCATGTCAGGCCCCATCTCTGCACTTTGTATTTCTGTAGCTGCTTCTGCCTGCTTCAGTACACATGGTTCAAGTGCCCTGCCCGTGTGCTGCACATACGTTCCAGTTCTCATGGCGCATATCCTGGACGCCGCAATGGCCAAGTATGGAAAAGCCTGGACCTTACAGACCCTGGATTCCCCGACTTGCATTGCCAAGAGTGAGGACATGATCGAGGAGCCAATCTCTTTATCCACATTGATGGCCACTGCCTGACTGTCTGTCGCGGCCCCAAAGGCGTGGCCTCTGCGACCATATGCTGGATGTTTTCATGTCTGTCCCCGAGTTCGGTTGTGTCAGTCAAGTGGGCGAATGTGTTCGCAATGATGACACAGAGTCTTTGCCGGCAAGCATCCGGTCACCTAACGCCTTGCCTGATGGGTGTCGATTGGGTCTTGTTGTGCGCAACATGGAGGATGGAACCTTGCAGTTTCTCATGATGTTGCACTTCAAGGACAAGATTGCCCCAAATGCCGTTCAATACTACTGTGGCGGGACTCCCTATGCTTTTGTCTTCCGGCCTAGGCCTTGGGCATTGAAGAAGGCCGTGCTGTCCTTGGTTGGTAGGCTGCCTGGTTTCCATGTATCGCGGTTCTCATTGGATAAGGTTGCTGTTGAGAAGCCCATTCGAAGAGCCCAGTCTTCTCAGTGGGCGCCTCCAGAAGACGAACAATTGACTGCCATCCAGTACATCAACGAAAATGCTCCAGAATGTGATTCCCAGAATCAAGAGTATTACTGGGTACTGTGCGACAGCAAGTATGATTCCAGCTCTCCCATCAGTGGATGGCCTGAAGCCAAAGTACGCATCATGGCGCAGAACAAGGCCAAGATAGGCCAAGGGAATGGCTGGTGCCCAGTTAGAGACGGACTTCCCTTTGCATACATATTCTTTGAAGCCTTTCTTGGCTGAGAACCTGATGCCTTTGCTTTACCCGCTGTTCATGAACTTTGCCTTCATGCTCTTGGATTGGCCAGGAGTTGGGAAAACGCCTGCCATCATCATCATCATCATCATGATCTTAGCCATGGGCTGCTATAATGCCTCACGCTTGGACATTCCGACGCCTCCGGGGTCGAGACAGGCCAAGTCGTTGGACAATTTCCGACACAGGGTAGGCAACATCCATGAGGGGGTGTTCCTGGACGACCCCAGTCGGGAAAAGATTGATTTGGCTGACTTGAAATTGTTTGTCACAACGGAGGAAAAACAAGCGCGACATGGCCGTTACAATGATGTCAAGCTGGCAAAGAACTGCTGTCGAGCATATGCAGCTAATGACATCCAGGAGGAGGACGAGCCCAAGGATGACGCCAGGATGTCGATCACAATGGAAGAATTTTTGACATTGCTGCGTCGAACTTTCTTCGGCGACAGCAGACATTCGCGCAGTGCTGAAAAGAACGGTGGTCTTTATCTTTGGCAGGTCAGCCCTCTATCTTCGGCTATCCAGCCCGACAGATGATGCTCCCATTCACCGCATCCAAATGGAATATATTCACAAAGATCTGCTTGCTGGAAATGACAAAGACTCATATGGCAAGTACAAGAGTGGCCTCACAGAGAGGCCACCTGGCTATGAAGATGCGATCTTGAAGGAACAAGACATGATTGGCAAGAGCATGGCCAAGTACATTGAAACCACATCAGCACAGAAATATGTTGCACAAGCCAATGACAAGCGCTTTACGACCTCTTGTTGCACAAGCAGCCCATCCCTGCAAAGGCCTGGCTGCCATCCTCAGCGGAGCCATCAAGTCCCGAGAAACCAGCTCCCATCTTCAAGGATCCCTTGCCTGGTACCGTGCCAGGGCGAATCGGGACATTCGTCTATCCACCAAAGAAACGATTGCGGCGTAAAACGTCCGATGACGTCCAGGCCTCATGTTTCTATGCTTTCGGCTGCTGCGACTTCGTCCCTCGAAGCTCTTGCTGAAGATGCCGAAGCAGACCTGCGTGCAAGTGAATGTGTTGGTGGGCTTGTTGAGGAAGATTTCGACGCTGATGAAGAGGCTGCTACATTCATGAACTCTTAGGATTGTATATAGGCCACACTGCTCAGCAGACCATGACCCTCATCTCAACACAGTGCTTGGCGAACTGTGTTTGTATAGAGGCGGAAGCTATAGACGTCATGCGGTGCCAGAAAAAGGGCTGATCATGCCTCAACTTTCTGCTGTGTCTGCTGGAAGCGTGCGCAAGCATTTGCAAACAAATGTACCTTGTCATTGCATTATTCAAACATGATCAGACCACTTTGGTTTCATACTACTTCAACCTTATGGCTTCCCGGTTGGGTTCCCTGGTGCATCAATGTCGGTCGGGTTGCCCTGGCTGGTTCCTCGGTTCTCGGCGGTTGCCTTCATGCTTCACTTTGCCATGGTCTTGATTCATTCTGTGCCATTTTTATAAGCATTTTGGCGCTGCGGCATCTGTTTGACTTGTGGAAGCATGGTGCATCGCGCAAATCGCAAGCCGGATCCTCCAAGTCATGTGCATCTACATCCAAGCCGTCTAAGTTCAGACCAATCCCTGCACCCAAGAAGGGAGTCCAACGGATGATTCACAAAAGACCGGCGGCAAAGAAGAATGAGGCTTGTGCACAAACACCGTATGTGCAGAAGAAGTTCACTACAGTGTCGCCGAGAGCAGACAGAGTGGGAGCGTAGTGTGCCAGAACTTCTTGCTGCAGATGATATGGGCATCACCTGGCTTCTGATCCAAGATGGATTGTTGCCAAAAATGGAAGGTGTTTTGGGCAAAGTGCAGCTTCGAGACAGTGGACTTCCCAGGCATCGCTGCTTCAATCGCACACAGTTTCAGTGCTTTGTCATTCCTCATCATCTACATCCACTCTTCACTGCAACCAGGGGGGCACAAAGTCATTCATTGCAAGTCCAATCCGTGGCTTTGCTGTTGATGGTATCCAATGTGTCTTTGAGCACGATCCATATCTTGACCAAGATCAACCACAAAGCATTGGATTTCATGTGGAAGAGCGTGGCCTTTCTTCGGAAACACTTTGTGGAGGCAAAGGAGAAGGAGATCCAGTTCGGCAAGGCTGGCCGTCGGCAAGACATTGAAGCTGATGAGGCCACATTTGACAAGATGATGACTGGTTCTCTTGCTCATTGGGAACAATGGGCCGGCATTGTTACCCGCGGTTGCCCGGAGTCCTTGGTCTTGATGCGCTTGAAGCCACCTCCTACCACGTGCCGGGCACCAGGCCCAGATGCAATTCGCAAGATCGATTGGAAACCAATTGCTGGGAAGTGGCTCAAAGATCGAAATGTGATCCTCCATACAGATAGCGCAGGCTCTTACAAGGCCAAAGTGCCAGGTGTTCTGCACGACAGTGTAGCTCACCAGAAGAAACGTGTCAAGGTCAAAGGCAAATATGTCTGGCAACCGCCTATTTTTGTGAAACTTACTACCCACAAACTTCCATGTGGGAAAAAATCGTGTCAAGGCAGGAACCCAGATCATTGATCGGGCTTGGAAGTTCATCAAGGAACGCCTGCGTTTGAATCAATTCACCAAGGTGGGAAGCTCTTTGCTTTGTGCTCACATTCGGTCTGCGCAGTATGAGTACTGGCATCGCAACCGAGATCTGTGGGCATGCACTGGGCAGCTGTTGTCTGAGTATATGAAGGACATAGTTGCTTAGGTTCAATCTGCAATCTGCTAGAACTGGGAGATAAAATAATGCGCCCATTGCTTTGCAGCATCTGTAGCATCTGCACAAAACACACTTGTCAACTGAAATATCTTCAGTTTGACTAATCTGTCATCTGTCATCTAATGCATTCAACAAGCAACACGG
Organism: Cladocopium goreaui; assembly: GCA_947184155.2. NCBI lineage: Eukaryota > Dinophyceae > Suessiales > Symbiodiniaceae > Cladocopium > Cladocopium goreaui. The sequence goes on from CAMXCT020006528.1 coordinate 351,111, forward strand.
TAGATCTTTTTGGGGGGCAGCATATATATATATATAAATACAAATATAAATATAATATCATATAATTATAACACGTGTGGCAGTGCCAAAGAGTTTCAGGTGGTCGAGGCGCGCTATGGAGATGCTGCGGCACCTGGGCTAAATGGGATGCTCCAAATTCCAATCAGCCTAGTCAACATCAATCATCATGTCCCGACATACCCCGCGTGTAGTACCAACGTTCAAAATGTTCGAACGGGAGGTCATCAAGTTGAATGGATGAAAATTTCATGATGACATTATGAGATAATGTTTGTTGGCGATCCAGTCACGCTTGTATGTTACCAGTAGTACCGCACAAGGCGGTGGCGGAAGTCTCAAAGAATAGGAAACCTATAGGAGAGGTTGGTTGTTGTGAATCACGGATGGCAGAGCGAATCCACTGATGGACCGAAAGGTGGTTGAGGTCTCCTCTCCTTCTATCTCTCTCTCTCTCTCTCTCCCTCTCTCTCTCTCTCTCTCTTTCTCTGACTATCTATCTATCCATCTATCTGTCTATCTGTCTATCTATCTATCTATCTACCTATCTTATCTATCTTATCTATCTTATCTATCTTATCTATCTTATCTATCTTATCTATCTTATCTATCTTATCTATCTTATTTATCTTATCTATCTTACCTACCTAATCTATCTAATCTATCTAATCTATCTAATCTATCTAATCTATCTAATCTATCTAATCTATCTAATCTATCTAATCTATCTAATCTATCTATCTATTCTAATCTATTCTAATCTAATCTTATCTAATCTAATCTTATCTTATCTTGTCTTACCTTATCTTATCTTACCTTACCTTATCTTATCTAATCTAATCTAATCTAATCTATCTATCTATCTATCTATCTATCCACCTACCTTTTTCGCGCGCCTGGATCTTCTTTCTTCTGATTCTTTCTCTTCTCTGATCTTCTGTCTTCTACTCTTCTCTTCTCTTCCCGTCTTTGCTTTTCATCTGTTCACATTGTCGGAAGTTTGACTTCTAAACTTCCTTCGATTATTTTTTTTGTGAGATAGTGACTCAAGAGAGGATGAATTGGAGTCGACTGCATGATCAGCAGTTTTCTCCATCCCGATTTGGAAAGCGTTTTTGGTAGTTGCGATGCGTTGCATTCCAAAGGTGTTGCACAACTCATGTCAGGTACATGCCGCTTTCCAAGTTCCTCGTCTTCCGAGCTATTTTCTCCCAAGAGGCCACAACGGTCCCAAGAGTTTCCTTGCGGCCACAATATGATGCATATGATGCTGTTGGATTTAGTCGCCCAAAAGCACCCATCGGCAATTTCACTGATTGATTCACTGATTGATTCACTGATGCCTGACCGCGCTGACCGCGCAGGAAGCCAAAGAAATGGCGGAACCTGAAGACCAGGCAACTGAAAATCTGTAGGATCCCGTAGGTGTCCATATAAGTGCATGTGCCGCGCTAATTCGAAGGATGAAATCGCGATATATTACTAAGTGATGGATTTTGATGGATTTGACATCCAGATCTCCTCTTCGGGAGGGATGAAAGCGGAGCAAGTATTGAAGCATCAATAGCCAGTTGACGAAAGTGCCATGTTGCAGAATTCCAATTGCAAACGATTGCAATACCCCATTGAGCGGTGGTTCCTTCAAAGGATAGGATTCGGCAGTAGGATTCGGCATTTCATGGCATCTCCCCCTTTGTCACCCTGTGAGGACAGCTTTGGCTTTGGCGCGCGCAATGTGAACTTGGCCGTGTCGGTGGTTTTGGGCCTTCTATTCTGCAGCATGTCGCCCTTGGTCACATTGTCCCTTGACATATTAATTTTGCCACCGGAAACGGGATGAAAGTACAAGATAATACAAGGTGAATCAAGATGATTAAATAGATTAAACTTCTTGGAACATCTTGGAGCATTACTTGATTCCCGGAAAGAGGATGGTCGAGGTGATGGAAACCCCAATGAATCAAATCCTTTGTTTCCATCCAGGTGGACCGATTGTTGAAATGTCAAAGTTGTCAAATCATTCAGATTCATTCATTCCTGGCACACAGTTGCCTGAAGATGTTTGAAGCACCACTTGCAAAGATCAATTTTTGCCATTGATCCATAAAGAGAGAGTATGGTTTGAAGATGTCGGCAGTCTGTACAAGCACATGCACAAGGTGTCTCCAGGACAACAGTCAATTGTGCCAATCAAGGTAAACTCCTGCACCTTATCGCAAGTTCCACATTGAAGCATCACCAGTCGATTGATTTGATTGAAGAAGCTACTGTGGATTGGAGTTGTTCCTAGTTGACACAGGCTGACACTATGATCACCCATCTGACCCGCAAGACTCATGTGCTCGTGGTGGCCCACTATGTCAACGTGATTTACTACGATGAGCTTCAGATATGGGCACTCATGTCGGACCAATGAATCCATGCTGTTCTACTTGCAATGTTTTACTAGCAAAATCCTGGCAAATTATGAGGAACCATGGAGTCCTTAAGAGGCACAGGGTAAGAGTTGGTCACAAAGGGATCATTCGTCATTGAGTTGAGGTTTGCCATGTTCGACCTCCTTTTGGCACGGATGACTTATGGCTATTTGGTGATCTATGCAGTTCCTTGGCAAAGAATTCGCTCCGTAGGTCTTCTTTGTGGGAGCTTATAGGATGCGATAGCATGGGTTTAAAATATAGGTTTGTTTCCGTGTGATTTACTGTTAGGCTTGGCAGGAGTGTGAAAGGAGTGTGACCTTAGTGTGACCGTTAGAAAGAGTGGAGTATGGAGTCATGAGTCATGTTGAATCCATGGTCGTTGAATGTCGTTGACCCTGTGTGTTCTGAAGGAGACCAGGAAGCCTGACCTCGGTGGTGTGTTGCTTGGATTTTGCAGTGTCCAGGATGGAGCCGCAAGCAGGTCCCTTTGCATGGCACCTAGCTAAGACCTGGATAAACAAGTATATAAATGTATATAATAGATAATATAGATATGGTTTAATATGCACTCATGTGAATCGATCATAATGAATCATAATCAATCATAATTAATCCATACTAGTCCCTTGAACTCCAAGGACACCCTCGGTGCCAATGAAACTGAATCAGGTAGGCATCCAGTCCCAGGGCCAATCAACGGGAACAATTGTTGACAGATGTCCAGATTCAAAGCATCAACTGGAGAATTTGTTTTCCATCGGTTTTTCATCAGTGACAAGAAGATCTTACAAATTTTGAACTAGAGCGCTGTTGATGACTGCGGAACCATGACATGTGTTTTCCGGCCGAAAATGAACACCATGCTGCGGTCATTCTTGACGCAAATACAGCTGGCATGCCAGCTGAGGAGGGCATGTAGAATTTTTATGATCGTTATTGATCGTTTATGATTGTTCAATTATGATCAATTATGCATTTTCAAGTTCAGTACTTTTCACAATTTGATGAACAGCATGTTCAGTTTGGGAACGCTATGGAAATCTCGGTGCAGACCATGAAGAGACATTGTGAGACAGCAATCTCCGTGCTAAACATCAGCCATGGCTATGGGCCACCACGGCCACCACGGCCACCACGGCCACCACGGCCACGAGCCACGGGATGCCTGATGATTTTGGAATGTTTTGGATGGTTTCATCTTCGTTTCATCTTGGTTTCATCCCCTAAGGATTTTGTCCCTGGTTTTCTTTGGCCTGTGGGCTGAGGTTTTGGGTCACACAGATTCAATTTGTTCAGCTCGCCATGGCGCTCTACTGCATGTTCATGGCACCTCTACTGACATACTGACAACATGTGACAACTTGCTTGATCTGACAGAGTTGGACTGTTGGAAGTGTCACAGTTTCAATAACACCAGAGCGCGCCAAAGTTTTTTGAGCCGACCCAGAATCCATGCTTCTGTACAATCATATGCTAATACGATGCTATTCTATGACCATTCTATGACGATTCAATCTCAGATTCAATCTCAGATTCTTTGACGTTGTCCGATGATGTCCGTGTCATCCTGGGGCTCTTGGGCAATCGGAGCAGGTTGGTGTGCTTCGGCAGAAGTCCTCCTCGCCCCTAGGACGCATTGGGCAGGTTGCTACACCCGACATGAATTCCAGGCTCTTGAGTTTGCAAGCTGGCACAGATTGTCACAATTTTTCCAACTGTTTTCCGTTTGCTTTCAGCAAGGCCAGAACGTTTGCTTTTGCAAGCGACATTTGTTTAAGGGAACACCTGGACATTAAATCTTGGAGCCAACTCGGGGGGATTTGTGTTTTACAATTTTGCGGATGCTGTGTTGGGCTGATGTTGGCTGGTGATGGCTGGTGCACAATATGAACTTCGTCCAGAGTTTCTCACCCTCAGACGCCCCGTCCAAAGGTGTGCCTGGCTTGTAGCAGTACCAAGTCTGTTGAGTCTTGGTTTCACTGAGTTGCTGCAGCTGTCGACCAGAGTTACAAGTTGCAGTCGGACATAGAGTCAATGTGGCGGATGGATTTGCATGGTGATTCTATGTGATTCTGTTGGATTCTCTCACATTGCTCTTAGAAGCTTGCGTTGTTCAAAGGCAGCGACTGGAATCTCATTTCGCTGTGGTTAGGGTGTGGCGGTGTGTGGTAGTTCGTCGATCGAGGGTTCAGCGAGGAAGAAAAGATACCTACGTACACTATGTAGATAGCTGGCGACGATGTAGGATGCTTAATGATACCAGATGGCTATGTTTGATACACTACATTTTAATATACAGACACTTTACAACTTTACATTGACTATATAATTATGATTAATTATGTAAATAATCTAGTTATCCAATATATATATATATATAAAAAACGGGCTAGCGCCCGGGTGCCGCCGACCCCTCCTTCTTTGGGAAACAAGACATGGACAACGCCGAAACAGAGGACGCAGAGCGAAGAGCAAAGAAACGCAAAGATGGAATGCACGAGGCCCGGGAAGGGCAGCCAGACTTGCAGGCGAAAGAGAAGGAAGACCCCAAGCCCAGCGACAAGACAACGGTGCCAGCAAAGGAAGGAAAAGCAACGCAGAAAAGAAAGTTGTGCGAATACAAGTGTCCGCACTGTAGGGAATCCGTGACGAGCACGGTGCGTACAGGTCAAGTAGATCATCGCCGCAGATGCGGGAACCGATTTCGCGTGAAGGACGCACGCGTAGTGGACAAAGCTTATGTTTACATGTGCCCATTTTGCAACGGGGAGACTGTAAGCAACACCAGAACGGGGCGAATAGACCATAGGAGCGTTTGCGGCAACCCATTTTATGTGGAGGAGGGCCGTGTCAGCACAGTGGCAAAAGCTTACGTGTACATATGCCCATTTTGCAATGGGGAAACGTCAAGTAACACCAAAACGGGGCGAATAAACCATAGGAGCATATGCGGCAACCAATTTTATGTGAAGGAGGGCCGTGTCAGCAGAAAGACGCGGCGCCATGCCCACGGCGCCATGCCCACTCCTGCCCGGTGTGTCAAACTGTTGTGTGGTCATGCCGTTCGTCTGGGCAGATTCACGTCAACCATGACACGCCTGCTGGGAAACCATGCAAGAAAACAAAATGGTTCGTGCCACAACAGAAGCCCCATAAGAGATGGTGAATCACAAGCTCTTGTAGCCCATGCACTCCCTGAAAAACAGATGGCAGGGGCATGTAGCTGTAAGAGTTGTTGCCTTGGAGGCCTGCGGGAGGGTTGGCAGCGTTTGGGGGGTTGGAGGCCGGGCAAGCGGCAGTCTTGAACCCCTGAAAAACAGATGGCAGGGACATGTAGCTGTAAGAGTTGTTGCCTTGGAGGCCTGCGGGAGGGTTGGAAGCGTTTCGGGGGTTTGAGGGCGGGCAAACGGCAGTCTGGAACCCCCTGAAAAACAGATGGCAGGGGCATGTAGCTGTAAGAGTTGTTGCCTTGAAGCCCTGCGGAAGCGTTTGGGGGGTTTGAGGGCGGGCAAACGGCAGTCTTGAACCCCCTGAAAAACAGATGGCAGGGGCATGTAGCTGTAAGAGTTGTTGCCTTGGAGGCATGCGGAAGCGTTTGGAGGGTTTCAGGCCGGTCAAACGGCAGTCTTGAACTCCCTGAAAAACAGATGGCAGGGGCTTGTAGCTGTAAGAGTTGTTGCCTTGGAGGCCTGCGGAAGCGTTTGGAGGGTTTCAGGCCGGTCAAACGGCAGTCTTGAACTCCCTGAAAAACAGATGGCAGGGGCATGTAGCTGTAAGAGTTGTTGCCTTGGAGGCCTGCGGAAGCGTTTGGAGGGTTTGAGGCCGGGCAAACGGTAGTCTTGAACGTCCTGAAAAACAGGTGGCAGGGGCATGTAGGTGTAAGAGTTCGGCAGGAGCATGTAGATGGCTGGGCATGTAGCTGACAGAGGTGTTGCCTTGATGGCGTGTGCCTTTGCTTGCGACGGCAGTCTTGAACCCCCTGAAAAACAGATGGCAGGGACATGTAGCTGTAAGAGTTGTTGCCTTGGAGGCCTGCGGGAGCGTTGGAAGCGTTTGGGGGGTTTGAGGGCGGGCAAACGGCAGTCTTGAACCACCTGAAAAACAGATGGCAGGGGCATGTAGCTGTAAGAGTTGTTGCCTTGGAGGCCTGCGGGAGGGTTAGAAGCGTTTGGGACGTTTGAGGCCGGGCAAACGGCAGTCTTGAACCCCGTGAAAAACAGATGGCAGGGCATGTAGCTGTAAGAGTTGTTGCCTTGGAGGCATGCGGGAAGGTGCGGAAGCGTTTGGGGGGTTTGAGGGCGGGCAAACGGCAGTCTTGAACCCCCTGAAAAACAGATGGCAGGGGCATGTAGTAGCTGTAAGAGTTGTTGCCTTGGAGGCGTGCGGAAGCGTTTGGAGGGTTTGAGGCCGGGCAAACGTTGCGTTGTGCTTGCTTTTGCGGAAGCGAGGCCGGGCAAACGTTGCGTGTGCCTTTGCTTGCGACGGCAGTCTTGAACCCCTGAAAAACAGATGGCAGGGACATGTAGCTGTAAGAGTTGTTGCCTTGGAGGCCTGCGGGAGCGTTGGAAGCGTTTGGGGGGTTTGAGAGCGGGCAAACGGCAGTCTTGAACCCCCTGAAAAACAGATGGCAGGGGCATGAAGTAGCTGTAAGAGTTGTTGCCTTGGAGGCCTGCGGGAGGGCTGGAAGCGTTTGGAGGGTTTGAGGCCGGGCAAACGGCAGTGAACCCCCTGAAAAACAGATGGCAGGGGCATGTAGCTGTGCTTGCGACGGCAGTCTTGAACCCCCTGAAAAACAGATGGCAGGGACATGTAGCTGTAAGAGTTGTTGCCTTGGAGGCCTGCGGGAGCGTTGGAAGCGTTTGGGGGGGTTGAGGGCGGGCCAAACGGCAGTCCTTGAACCCCCTGAAAACAGATGGCAGGGGCATGTAGCTGTAAGAGTTGTTGCCTTGGAGGCCCTCTTGCGTGGAGCGTGTGGACAGGTCGCTGTAAGAGTTGTTGCCTTGGAGGCCTGCGGGAGGGTTGGAAGCGTTTGGGGGGTTTGAGGGCGGGCAAACGGCAGTCTTGAACCCCCTGAAAAACAGATGGCAGGGGCATGTAGCTGTAAGAGTTGTTGCCTTGGAGGCCTGCGAGAGGGTTGGAAGCGTTTGGAGGGTTTGAGGACATGTAGCTGTAAGAGTTGTTGCCTTGGAGGCCTGCGGGAGCGTTGGAAGCGTTTGGGGGGTTTGAGGGCGGGCAAACGGCAGTCTTGAACCCCTGAAAAACAGATGGCAGGGCCTTGGAGGCCTGCGAGAGGGTTGGAAGCGTTTGGAGGGTTTGAGGACATGTAGCTGTAAGAGTTGTTGCCTTGGAGGCCTGCGAGAGCGTTGGAAGCGTTTGGGGGGTTTGAGGACGGGCAAACGGCAGTCTTGAACCCCCTGAAAAACAGATGGCAGGGGCATGTAGCTGTAAGAGTTGTTGCCTTGGAGGCCTGCGGAAGCGTTTGGAGGGTTTGAGGCCGGGCAAAGGGCAGTCTTGAACGTCCTGGGGCATGTAGGTGTAAGAGTTCGGCAGGAGCATGTAGATGTCTGGGGCATGTAGCTGACAGAGGTGTTGCATTGATGGCGTGTGCCTTTGCTTGCGACCCGAGAGCCAAGTTCCACACCTCCAGTGGTCCCAGGCGCCGACCCTGCCTTGGCAAAGGCCGGGGTCGGCGGATATATATATATATATATATACCTCTGTTATTCCCTCATTGCTGACGCTTGACGCGCCTTGAGGATTGTCCTGTATTCCTTTTGGCACATTCCACGCGCCTATCAGTGGAACAAGCTGCCCTTCCAGGAGGCCAACGCTAGGATAGTACTGCCTCTATTCAAGCGTGTGAAAAATTGTACGTTCTTTTTCCCCCGACAAAAGAAGAGCAGTATGTTCCTAGTGATTTTATATCTACTGGGTTTTGATTCAGTTATGATTTGATTGCCTTTTTTATGTTTGTGTCATCCCATTTAGTCTAGTGGAGCCTCGCTCCCCCTCAGCTCAGACGCTGCCTTTCTGTGCGATTTGTCTGACAATGAAAGCTTTATGAAAGCTTTCAGATGAAAGCTTTCAGTCAACATGAGGCCACTCTCGAGCGATATCCATACACACCAAGATTTCAAATATGTCTACTTTTTTTCAGGAAATGCCTGGTTCTACTTTGGTTCTTGTGATCCGTCTATCATTTTCACAATCGTTCATCGCAAGTCAAAGGATAGCTAGTTTGGGGGCTTGATTCACTGCAGCTTCGACCTCAAGCCATTCGTCGCAGCCCCTGACAGTTGCCTCGCAGCAAAGCAGTAACTGTCTCACAGGGCCATGGCCGGGCCGCGCTTCGAATGGGATTGGGTCGGTGGACGCTGCAAGCTTGTTACGGATTCCGCCCCCGTGAGCTTGCTGCATGGTGACATCGCGGTTGCAGCTACTTGACGGCTGTGTTTGCTGTGTTTGTTTGACACATTTCGACTCCATTTGGTGCAAGGGTATGATGGTTTGGGGTAAATTGAAAGGGCTCGATCCTGCCCTGGAAAGCTTACCATGGAGACGGATACAAACGACTTGCTGTGATTTTCTAAGCCCCTCCAGCAGAAACTTTAAACTTGCTTGTTGTTGAATGCTGTTCAATACTTACAGAGTCTGGATATCCAGTTTTTTGAGACCGAGAGGTTGTCAGCCGATAAACCTGACAACATCATTCAACATAGCACTTCAAGATTGAAATGAATCTGCTTCAAATTGTTCTAGCATTATGGCTGATATCCTCGGAAGAACTGCAGGCACATTCTCAATAAGCCCAACTGTGTAGCCGCAACCAACGAAAGAAAACGGGATTGACCCCGAAATAAGGGAAGAACAAGCAGCAGGAGAATATGAGTGTACGCAAAGTTTCGAAACCACGCAAAGTTTCGAAACCACGCAAACATAGGACTTTACTAACGCTAGCGTTAAGTCGTATCAGCTTGTAAAAGTCGTATCGGGAGGCCGCGCGCCACAACTTTTAGTAATTAAACGATTTCTTCGTTTTGGGGCCGTGCGCTTGGATTTTTTTTTATTGCGTTGATTTTTTAAAAACATATTTGATCATTCTTTCAAGGGGGCAAACGCTGGTTGCTGCTTGCCTGCTGCTCACCTGCTGCTTGCTGCTCCATGCTGCTGCTTGCTGCTGCTTGCTGCTTGCTGCTGCTGCTGCTGCTTGCTGCTTGCTGCTTGCTGCTTGCTGTTGCTTGCTGCTTGCTGTTGCTTGCTGCTGCTGCTGCTGCTTGCTGCTTGCTGCTTGCTGCTTGCTGCTGCTGCTTGCTGCTTGCTGCTTGCTGCTGCTTGCTGCTTGCTGCTGCTGCTGCTGCTTGCTGCTGCTGCTTGCTGCTGCTTCCTCCTGCTGCTGCTGCTGCTTCCTGCTGCTTCCTGCTGCTGCTGCTTCTGCCTGCTGCTGCTGCTGCTGCTTCCTCCTCCTGCTGCTGCTGCTTCCTGCTGCTGCTGCTTCTGCCTGCTGCTGCTGCTGCTGCTTCCTCCTCCTGCTGCTGCTGCTTCCTGCTGCTTCCTGCTGCTGCTTCCTCCTGCCTGCTGCTGCCGCTCGTGCAAACATATTGCCGAAACAGAAAATAACAGTCTCGGTCGCCTTGTTTGTCCACGACATTGATGCACATCGCGCCAGCCATAGATTTGGTTGCGGAAAATAAGGGGCCCCCATATGCTTATATCATCCTAGATCATAGCCCAGCCAATAGGATTTGCTACAGCTAACCCACTTGCATTGCAAGAAATTTGAGGCTGTACCATTAGGGGTTTGATTTGGTCACGCGACGCAGGACATCAATATAATATGGAGGGTATGTTTTTTTAGTTTTTTTTTAAGGTTTTTTTTTGGTTTTTCAGTCTGGAGCAGCTTTCCCTGCTATTTGTTGCTCTTTGGAGCTAAAATCTGTGTTTTGCATGCATTTTGGAGCTACGATCTCTCATTTGCGCGTCCACTTGGCTTTTGGCTTCGAATGCCCACTTGGTTTTTTGGCTTTTGGCTTTTTGGCTTTTGGCTTTTGGCTTTGCTCGGGTTTTTTAGTTTTTGACTTTTCGCTTTGTGCTTTTGGCTTTTAGCTTTTGGCTTCACTTTGGCTCTTGGCTTTTGGTTATTGGCTTTTGGCTTTTTGGCGTTTAACTTTTTTGGGCCATGGCTTTTGGCTTTGGCTTCACTTTGGCTGTTGGCTTTGGGCTTTGGCTTCACTTGGCTTCTGGCTTTTGGCTTTCTGTGGCCCCTTATCTCCTCGATAAGTCAAGAAAAGACATAATCTGGCTTTTGGCTTTTTGGCTTCACTTGGCTTTTGGCTTTGGCTTCACCTGGCTTTTGGCGTTTGGTTTTAGCTTCACTTGGCTCTTGGCTATATTGTTTTGAACTACTCCATGTTACGGGAAAGAAGGGAAATAAGACTCTTATTTCCCTTAATATACGTAAAGAAAAGATACATAATGATAGTTGAACTACATATTCCATACTTCGGGAAATGAACGCAGGAAAATAAGACCTTTTGGCTTCGGCTTCACTTGGCTCTTGGCTTTGGCTTCACCTGGCTTTTGGCTTTTGGGTTGTAAACACATTTGTAGGACTGGCCTGGAATCGGCTTTGGCTTCACTTGGCTCTTGGCTTTTGGCTTTGGCTTCACTTTTGGCTTCAGTTGGCTCTTGGCTTCTGGCCTTTTTGGTTTTCTGGCTTGTTGGCTTTTGGTTTCACCTGGCTTTACGACACCCTAAAGAAATCGGCTTTTGGCTTGTGGCTTTTCTCTTCTAGCTTTGTTTTGTTGGCTTTTGGTTCTTGGGTTTTTTGGCTTTTTGGCTTTTGGCTGTTGGCTTGTAGCATTCGCTTCACTTCGCATTTTGCATTTGGTTTGTTGGTCTTTTGGCCTTTTGCCTTTGGCGTGTGCGAGAGGAATGAAGACCATATTAATAAGTGTCCTAACTAGCCCTTTTAGGGGAAAAAACAACGCATGTCAGGACACTTGTTGAATCTGGACTCCAGCTATATTCATGTCATTTGGGTTGAGCAATTGTTGCAAGAAACTCAGACGTTTACTCGTGGGTTTCTATGCATGCTTGTGCGAGAGGAACTAAAACTCTTTTCAACAAGTGTCCGGACTAGCCCTTTTCCATCATTGAAAACCATTGTTTCAGGACACTTGTTGGATCTGGTGTGTATTGGCTTCTGGTGGCTGTGGCTTCGCTTGGCTTTTGGCTTTTGGCCATGGACAACCGTTCAAAGCGAAAGCTACTTCAGTAAAAGAAACATCGCCACTTGTGCCTATGTACTTCTTTCTTGGTACGCATTGCGGGGAGAGGCGCTGCGCCCTCCCCCCTGCACCCTCCCACCCGCTTTTATCTCTTAACCGGCTCCATTTGCTACCTACTATTCTTTTCCTTTTTTCATCAGCATCGTTTATTTGGATTCATTTTATCTTTATTGATATCCATCGCCACTTGTGCCTATGTGCTTCTTTCTTGGTACGCATTGCGGGGGGAGGCGCTGCGCCCTCCCCCCTGCACCCCCCCACCCGCTTTATTTTTAAATCAGCTTCACTTGCTACACGTTGGTCGATATGTACAATCATATATAAATACATGGCGCATAGTTATTCATTTTTTTTAATACATATATAGATTAACGCCATCCTTGGGGTGAAGGTACGAGCCTTGGTGTATGTTTGAACATATTTGAACATACGCAAACACAAAAGTGTATCAAACAAATAAGCATCAGAATAACAGTGGCAAAAAAAAAGCAGAAAAACATATGACAAAAAATGCCAGAAAACTAATGTGAAAAAAATTGAAAGCAAAATGAAGGAACACTAATAGAAAATGAAGGCACATTATTGGAAAATACATGAAAACTAGTGGTACTGAAGAAAAACTAATGGAACATGAAGGAAAACTAATAAAAAATGAAGGACAACTAATGGAAAATGATAAACAATTGAACAATAAAGGAACACTAATAAACAAATGAAGGAAAACTAATGGAAAATGAAGGCGAACTAGTGGAAAATGAAGGAAAACTATTGGAAACTGTTGAAAATGAAGGAAACCTAATAGAAAATGAAGGCAATCTAATGGAAAATGAAGGAAAACTAAGGGAAAATGAAGGAACACTAACGGAAAATGAAAGAAACCAATTGGAAAATACAGAAAAACTGATGGAAAATGAAGGAAAACTAATGGAAAATGGAACATGAAAGAAAACCAATGGAAAACTAATGGAGCAACTATTGGAAAATGAAGGAAAACTAATGGAAAATGAAGGAAAAGTAATGGAAAATGAAGGGAAACTAATGGAAAATGAAGGAAAAGTAATGGAAAATGAAGGAAAAGTAATGGAAAATGAAGGGAAACTAATAGAAAATGAATGCAAACTAGTAGAAAATGAAGGAAAACTAATAGAAAATGAAGGAAAACTAATGGAAAATGGAAGAAAACTAATAGGAAACCAAAAAACAAAAAAAAACCAAAAAAAACAAAAAAAAATCTTCGCCCATATAATATGTTCAAATCCAATAGGATTAGCTGCCGAGAATTTGTTTGTATTAACTTGTGCCCTTCACAAAATCATCGCTGTGCGCAATGCTTCGGCTACTTTTAATTACATCTCCAAGTATGGATGAAACAGGCTGTGCCATGGTGATTCTTCTTCCCTGATGTGACTTTCCACTACCTGATGTGACTTCTCCGTATCGCCGCCGTGCCATGGGGATGATGTGACTTTTCCCGCCTGATGTGACTTAAGTACGGTGTTAGTAGGTGGCAATATTTCATTGATACGAAACGCTATAACATGCTATATCGCAATTGGAGACGCACAGACACAAACAGATCAAACAAAGACGCTTTTGTACGCACTTTCACACACATATGTGTAATATATTTTTTTAAAAAATGTTTTTTTAAAAAAAAATATAGCTATACATGGACAACATGTATATACATTTTTATTATATATGATATATATATATATACATTTATTATAATATATGTTTATATATATATATGATATGTGTATATATATATCCTGGCCGGTTCGCTAGCCCCCCCGTGGTATGGTCCCCCTAGCACGTGTGTACCTACATGTTCCTTTTTTAGTACAATATAGGCAGCCCCGCCTACATGTTTCCTCTAGCATGCCAATGGATGACGACCACACCACACCGCACCACACCACAGCGGGGAGGGGGAGCATACCAGAGTACCATGACCATGGGTGGGGGGGAGCCTAGAACCTGGAACATATATATATATACACTAGCTACATGCATATGTATACGGGGATTCCGCTATGCAAAAAGGAGACGCACCAATGGCCTCAATCAAGATTAGACGAGCTAAGGCAGACATCTGCATGCGGAATAAAGTCTAGCATCTACATGCATCTGACCTGAACCATGTGACATGTGAATTCTGTGAAGTCAGATGTCAAGTCGGGAAGTCCACTGTTGAATCTGTTGACCGCTGACCAAACCTCTCAGGAAAGGTACTTTCGCAAGCAGCGGCAGAGGGACGAAGCCGAAGAACAGAGACACAAACTCGAGAAGCAAAGGCCCCTGGACTTTGCCCAACTTTGCCTCAATGGGTGTTGGGTTTTGGTGGTCGGATTTTTGGGTGATAGTGGGCAATGTTGGGGTGATATGTTTTGGTGTTAGGGTGATGTTTGGTGATGTTTGGTGTTGATTCAAAGTGCGAAGCGTTCACAACTTCTTTCGCCTGGCTTTTGGCCTGAAAGTTTAAGGAAAATTGCACATGCATTCCTGGCCCCCACATTGGCAAAACCCTGCGAAACTTACACTTGCAATATGCAAATGATTTGATTGCAATGGTTTCCATGTGTAAACGGGCTGAATTTTGTTTTTGGGCTGGAGATGCATCAGGATTTTGTGTAGATGGAGAGGATATGTCTTTGTGCGTCTTAGGATTGAAGTTCTCCGCTTCATTTCTTTGCCAAAAACAGGTATTAAGTAGATTAGTCAATTCGCGGCGGTTCCTTTCACACTGTGTTTTTTCTCAACATAGTTCTAGATTTCATGGTTGCTTGCAGTTCGGTATGACCCCTTTGCATTTGCTCAGTGCGAAGCATCTGGCGTCCAAGGGTTGCAGGGTTTGAAATTGATTTGAGACCAGCTCGATGAATCGCAGCGGGAGCAGCAGGAGCCCAACAATAGGTATAATGATGAGTGTATCTTCTGCCGCAAGTAAAAACATGTCCAATGTCAACATGATGTACCATATCTCACCATAAACTCGTTTGGTGCTGCTTAACGCATCAATTTCCTTCATTTTGACATGTTTACCTCCCTGATATACCAATCGACTTACCCGTAGCCTCATGGCATTCTGCCAGCTTTGGCTTGTTTCAGCTATGACTCAAAGACGCCACAACTACCCCCAATGACCGCTGGTCAAGGATCCGGCTACGCAAATTCTTGAAGAAGCATAATTTTGACCCCGCTGATGTGAACGCCACTGGGGCGCCAAAGTCCGTGTGCTTCGGCTGGGGACGCTTCTTTGAACGACCATTGCACCGGGCAGCGAAAAGCAAGAACGAGCCACTCGGCTGATGGATTCACTGAAGCCGGAAGTTTGGAGATTGAAGAAATTTGAAGCTGAATAATGCTGAATACACTTTATATACCTTTATATTCTCCAAATTTGTTTAGATAGTTCAATTTCGGGGCAAAGAACATCTTAAATCTTAAAAAAGTGGCGGTGCAACATGACCAGACTGTTCAAGAAGTGACAGCGATGGAACTGTTTCTTTGAGTTGTTTATCCCACCTCGCTGGTAGATCATTGGTTCTCAGGCTGATTTAGGATTCTCCTTGCAACCAAGATTTCAAACATTCAACGAATCCTGCTCCGTGGGTTTTGACCGCTGTGCCTAAGGCCAATGATTCTATTACTTTTGCAGTTTGGTGCAGACCCAAGAAGCAAGGACAGCAATGGGAGGACTGTCTACAGCTCCTTGTTATGTTTTGAATGCGTCACACATTTCCCCACTGGAAATTGATAAACTGCACCAGTCTCTACACTGGATTCCTCTTGTTTGTGATCTTGTGGAGCATCATATTACACCATTGTATACCACCATTTGAGTAGTCCGTTTTCTGGCTATTGTGCTGTGTGTCCCGAGGCTACATTACTTCGCCCACTCTGCGGTTGCAAATGCAGATGTTGCACCATCGAATTTGTTCAGACGGTCCGTCGGTTTTGGAGTGAGCAGAGAGCTTTGGATTCGAAACCAGATGGGCCAGCGCCACTCCCAGACTATCAATACCCTCTCTTGGGTCAATGTTCAATGTAAACCAAGTCAGCATAGCCAGCAACTAGTCCCACTAGTTAGACATGGGGCACACTGAGTATAGAGAATTAGTCCTGCAACCAAAGAAAACGATCTTGTCCGGGGCACCACCCAGGCTTAATCCGACTTGGAATCCCAATTCCATTAGCAGATAATGTCGAATCTGAATCCCACTAGCAAATAATGTCAAATAGATTATATAGAATAGAATATAAATATACAAATATATTGTTCTGAAGGAATTGTTCATCCAAACATGTGGCCTCGCAGGAAGAGTTTGAGAGTCAGATTTGCCTTACTGGCTTACACGTTTACCGCTTGCTGTGAGGTAATTCCAGACTACCAAGCATGACATGTTCAAACCCTTTGATTGCTTTTTTTCCCACTGAGAAACATGCAAAAAAAACATGCAATGCTTATCAATGCATTGAATTTCCGAAACAGCATCTTGGCATAGTCACAGACAGTTTTTCTATGTCTGAGGAGCTGTTGCTGGAGCGTGATGCTTTAAATTAAATTTTGTTTGGCTTCAGAGCAATCTGAAGCCAGTCTTTTTCTTCAGATTTGTCCCCGTGGGGCAACTATGGGCAACTAGCATTTTTGATCTCCATCGCTTGACCCGGAGATGATCGGAGATGACAATTTTGAGACTGACCCAATTCATCCTGCAGCTTTCTCCGGCTTTCTCCCTATCACCTTCGAAAATGGACGCAGGACACCAATGTGGCTGCAGCATGGCATTGAAACCTGTAGCATTAATACAGTTGAACCACATTGAAACATGTTGAACCATCAAAGGGGTTATTTGTCAGCCAATAGCTGCAGCCAGTATGTCTTGATATCCAGAGGTTGTTGGATGATCGGGATAAACAGATGCGCAACACGGGCCAAGCCTGTCCAAGCCTATAATTTTTCAGATACAGACCTTTTCCTCAAAGTGCTGAAGAAGCAGCATTACAGTGGCAAGTTCAGCTTGTGCAGATGCGGAGTTTGAGAAGTTTCCAATTTAATCTTCTCATATCTTGTTTACATTTTGCCTTGTGGATCCTGTCGTTGAGGTCATTGTTTCACACCATTTCACACTCATGTCGTTCACTCAACCGTCACTCCATGTTCACTCTAATAATCTCCAATTCAAGGTTGCTGTGGACAGCGTCAAATTTGCCGCGCAAGTGGTTGGATAGCTTTCCAAGGCAACATGCAGTGAGGCTCGGTCTTTCTATGTCTTTCGTCCCATACTGGGTCTTGTACCATCTTGTACCTTGTCTATCCTTTTCAGTATGTCCTTTGTGCTCTTGTCTACCTGCGGCCTTCCAGTTCTTAGGACCTGCAGCAAGACTGCATTCAGGCAATTTCAGGGATAGGCAATTTCAGGGATAGGTTCAGTACAGAGGATAAGGGTACGACTTTAATAGTCAGGAATTGAGCTATTCCCTCCATCTCCAACTGAGCGGACTTGAAATTGAAAACTTGCTGTGCTGGATCCAAACGGTCCAAACGCCTCGTGTGTGCAAAGGCTGTACTGCCACAGTCACCAAATTGATGATTAGTATGTGCCAAATGCACCGAATGCGCCGAATGCACCGAATGCACCGAATGCGTTTAGAGCCGCTGACATAGTGGGTGACAGGTAGATGCTTGGGAAGTATCCGAGAAGCTCGGAAAGTATGTGCTGTGTAGGAAATCGTACCATTGATGACTTTTCCGATCTCTTCGCATTGGAATATGCTGGAAACGTCACAAAGCAACCTTCGGCTTCAAAAAGCGGTCTTTTGAGATTCCTAGCTGGATAGTGACGGATAGTGGGACGAAGGAGATCTTTCTCATTTCTGCCATTTTAACATTTCAAGTCACCAAGCAATTGTACAAATTGAATGGAAGATAATAAAGTTACAGGCGGTTACAGGAAGCCACATTTCATGCTATTCCGGCTCTAGATCTTTTGCAGGCCTGCTGTCGCCCGCTGTCGTCTGCTGGCCACAGTACAGTGCTGTTGATCCAGCGATGAACAAATCAACACAAGCAATGGACAACATGACCTAGATGGACCTAGATGGACCGTGTTCGAGTTGTTTAGCCATGGTCGTTCCGGCCGCACATGCTTTGCACATCTTTGCACATCCCACGGAAAGTTGCATGATCCCCAGCAACTAAGCAGATTGCTTCGTTTGGGATCCGGAGATCAGTCACTGAACAGCTACTGATCATCAAGAGGCTAAGTAGCAACAAGATGGAACAAGTGTCACTTGTGGATCTTTTGAAAACATTTCCCAATGGTTCCGAGTGCGAGGGGCAACAAGGTCAGAAAGGAGAGAGAATGCCTGTGGTCTTTAAGACATGCATCGGATCTTCCAGGGTCCATTGCCAGGGGGATTCGTTTGTCTATGGGTCAACGCAATGTCCGATTTTCTTTGCTGCATCTCTAGCAGCTTAACAGCAGGCTTCGAAGCCGCTGTGCATGGCAAAAAGCTGGAGCACAGTGTCCAGTGGCTCAGGGCAAACAGTAATGCCTACAGAGCACCGCACTTAGCTGAATCTAGCTGAATCTAGCTTGTCCATCTGAGTTTGCAATAAACTGCTACTCATTACAGTCGGGCTGGCTTGCCTTTTAGCCGCGCCCCTCTTAGGATTCTATTCAGGCCGTTTGGAGTGCCTACCATTTTGATGAAACCTTTAGCTTGAACGTCTTCGCAGGACTAGTTTGCTAGTCCCCGACCATTTGTTCTGCTGGAAAAAGAGCGGTCGCGACCATCCGCCCGGTTGTGGCCCGGTAAAAATGAAAAACATGCACAAACAGCACATATACTGACCCCAAATCCTCTTCCCGCAAGAATCATCATGCAATATCATGCAATATCATGCGATCATGCTTATGTTTATCAATGAAAAAAACAAATTAAATAAAGATCTATTTTGCTCATGGCATGTTGCACTGACGTCGCAGTGTGAAATGCGACAGGATGCGACAGGCATGACGCCCATATGACACCCATGTGCAGTGCATGTGCAGGTGGCCTTCGGCATCGACAAGTTGGAGCAGAAAGACTGCGACGATCCGAGCCTTGGTGCCGTAACGCTGTACTATGCTGTGCTCCAACTTTGAAGGGTCAGTTAGGGTCACGGTCAGACCATGCACACACCATGCACACAGCCATGTAGATCATGTAGATTTATAATGATTTAAATGGTTTTACCGCGTTTTACCATGTTTTACCTTTACGCCCACAGTTTGCCAACAAGCTTCACGCAGAAACAAAACTTCACATCTAGAAGGACCGTTTCAGTCCAGTGCATTGCAAGACATTATGCCAAGTTGAAGGTACAAAACAGTGAAACTAGTATAGACCAGTATAGAGGTTAGAAAGGTAAGAAAGGTGAGTGTGTGCCGGAATTTGTATATGCAACCAGAGAGACAAGCAGACAGGCATACAATACCTAGCGGAGACTACACGGGTTAGATACTCAGAAACTGCATAAGCTCATCAAATTCAATATAGAAATCGGGTCCATGCCATTACTACGTCTACTACATGCATGTTGCTACATGTTCATTCCACATCACATCCATCGCACATATCTTCAGGCACATTGCATGCGTATTACACATTTTATGAGCTCTAGATACATGCAGTCTGCACAGAGGATGCTTTGCCTACATGCCTTCGATTCTAGTACGTACATACATAAAGTACATATATAAAGGCACATGCAGACAAAACCAGACAAGACCGGATGAGACCGGACAAGACTGGACAAGACCAGACAGACATGCAAATGTTCATACATGCACATTCCCACACTGACATACACACACACTTATATTATACGTGTATGTATATATATAATATATGTATGTATGTATATGTATTTTATATATGTATATATATATGTATATATATATATGTGTATAATATCATATATGTATATATATATGTATATATGTATATATATATACATGTATATATGTATATATATATGTATATATGTATATATATATATGTATATATATATGTATATATGTATACATACATATATGTTTGCAGCATAAGCCATTTGCATTTGTATGTATCTATACCGTGATGCTTACTTATTGTAGGTTCATGCACTTGTATATTGGATATGTCAGCATACCAAATATTTCCTTTATAAGATCAGGGGGGACATGGGCTGTATAAAAATCAGATTCTGTAGTGATGATTGTGTTCCTCTTTTTTAACAGGATTTTGTTTTTTCCATGTTTGGCATGGAAACGATAGAAAGGTCTGGATGCTGTGGAGCATTGTGAGTTGGGATGTACGGGGTTTGGGAGGTGGACATTCTGTAGAGGGGCATTCTGTTGAAGAGTATTCTTGAAGAAGGGTACGAGATGGATTTTGTAGATACTGAAGTTGATTGACCAAGAAAAGCTGGGGGCCCCAGGGTTTTGATTTTGATTTATTGCCGACTGTCCCTGTTGGCCCCTAGGGTTTTAATTTTGTTGTATACAGAATAAACAAATCACAACTTTAAAGTAAGTAAACTGCCAAAGGATTTGCAAGCACAGCCTCGATAGCACATGCGCATAAAGCATAAAATGTGAAGTTGATACGTCTATATACACATGTGCTTGACTTTCTCATTCTCATATATATATATACCTGCACCGCCCAGTGGTACAGATAAATGTGTACTTTTAGGGTGTTTGGTACACTTTTTGGGTAAACAGGCAGATTCTGAAAACCACCTCATTTTCGAGCACATTTTTTAAAAGGTAACTATGTGGACACATTTTTCCAAGTGGCTAATAATGGCTACGTTTTGTGCAGTTTTCAGTTTTGCCAGCCCCTTCCCAACTTGTGCGTCCAAATCAGCCCTGTTGGCAAGCATGTGGCTGGGTTTGAAGCCTAGTTGGCCTACAATTACTTTCACAATGTGTTTGTTGAAAGATGACATGGGCACAGGTGATGTGACCGACAAGCAGCTATTAACATGCGCCAAATATCCCCATACCCCATATATAGTTTTACCATGACTTACCTCAATCAACGAGCAAGGCGGCTGCGCACGATATTGAAGACGCTCTGGTTTCCATGCATGACTGGATGCATGACTTATCTTTCAGATGGTTGCATCTGATTCCTCCTCCAGGATAAAAATCAGATTTTTTCTGCTCGCTGGGAAATGTTTGAAGCCCTGCCCATGGGTAACTCATGGCACAACGCACAAGCGCTTGATGCATGGGGGTATCTGTGGAAACACCTCATGACAAAATTCGCCGGCCTGTGGCATGGCTGTGCATGACAAAGTTTGACCGTGAACCCTTGGAAACACGGTCAGGCTGACGTTTACTTGATGAAAAATGGCGCCTTGCATTAGATCGGCTTTGACATGCATGATGTTGACATTTTGCGCCTGATATTATCCAAGGGTCTTGCGCGAAACAGGCGCTAAAACGTGCGAAACGGGCGCAAAAAAGTGCGAAACTGGCGCAAAAAAAACGTGTACCACTTGACCCTCTTGTTTTGACCGTCATGACGTGCCGCGTGTTTTTGTGTCCGAACAGAAGGCGCCGCCATGTGGTCTTGAGCCTGTGGGGGGCATGTTGTTTCAGCCTGAGCCTAGCCAGTTCTTCCATCGCACCTTTGAGTTCATGCATTGGCTTCATTCCCACTTTACTTGGACTCCCGGCGCGCATGTTTCTGGATTTTGTCACGTGTAGTGTTCATGTTATGTATCTGCTTATTGTGACTGTGATGCTTTTGTGTTGCATGTTGAACGCCCTGCATGAGGATTCTTCGTGTGAAAAAATAATGCCCGACTGTTGATGTGGTGTTGTGAAAATTGCGCTATAGCTGAAAGTTGTTTGCTTGAGGTGACTTGGCCGATGAAAAACATACGTGATGTTGAGGTGGATATTTCGAATTTACCCTGTCCAAAGCTCGGTTGTTTACATGTGCTGCGACGCAACCCATGTTGTCAGGCGTGGCTGTTCGAGGTCGTATTTGGCATGCTGCACATGCATTAGCGCGTGACAAAAGTGTCCTATCGAGCCTATGGAGAAAGAATCAGGTTGATTACTATGGGGAACCACGGAACTCCGGACACCTTTTTTTCTTCAGACCCCCAAACAAGCACATGTTTTGAAATCGGGCAGAAAAAAACGGTACATATTTTTGTGTACCAATGGAAGGTTCAGGTATGTAATATTTAATTACATATCTACACGTACTTGTCTTTATTAAATACAAGTATTGCAATTTCCGCACCTAAGCAGATGCATACGTGCTTGCGGTGAGCCCAAAGTCCAGAGGAGAAGAGAAAGATGCATGGATAGATGGACGGTGAGACAAACAGAAAGAGGGAAAAGATAGACAGGGAGACAGATAGCTGGTTAGATAAGCAGAACGTCACAAATAGAGGTGCATAGGTACTGTAGATAGAAATAAAAATAGAGATGAGAGGGAAAAAGTTTAGATGGAACATGAAAAATAAACGCATACTGATTGATCGGTCGATCGATCGATCGATAGATGGGATAGAGAGATATAGGTAGATAGAATGATAAACATAGGTAGATAGGTAGATAGATAGGTAGACAGGTAGATAGGTAGGTAGATAGATAGATAGATAAACCGATACAAGGATAAAACGATAAAACGATAAACAGATAGATGAACAGATAGATAGGTAGGTAGATGATTAAACTTCAGTATATCCATATACATTTATATTACGGAAATACCATCATGCACAATACTATAGTGCCATTGTGCCTGCATGCCTTTTTGTTATCATAACACGCAGCCCACCGCAATGCAGCGCAACGCAAAGCAGCACATTGCATGCATAGATACGCACGTATATACATGGGGTCCATAGCTTCATACATAGCATGCATAGCTGCATAACTACATGGTGAACTACATGCAGACCTACCTGCATAACTACCTACACACGTACATACACAAGCAAATAAGCACACAAACACATCAACGCGTAAGCATGCAAAGCGAGCCAGGCAGACATTGACAGACAGACAGACAGACAGGCAGGCAGGCAGGCAGGCAGCCAGGCAGACAGGCAGACAGGCAGGCAGACAGACAGGCAGACAGGCAGACAGGCAGACAGGCAGACAGGCAGACAGGCAGACAGGCAGACAGGCAGACAGGCAGGCAGGCAGACAGGCAGACAGACAGAAAGACAGAAAGACAGACAGACACACAAAAAGGTAGATGGATTTTAATCATATAAACACGCGTAATTCGGTCAATAGATACGCAGAGTGGTAGGCAGACAGGTTGATAGAGATTGACCAATCAACCGAGTGATTGTTTGCTTGAGGGGTTTATTGATGGACAAACTGGAGGATCAGTAGAACGACAGAAACATTGCATCAACAGGTCGATAGATCAATGCAGATGTGCACGGCCTGCTGCATACAGAGTGATTTGGGTTCCGTTGCTCAGCGGGCAACTGACAAATATGTATGAATATATATATATATGTAATATGTGTGTATCTATAATATATATATATACATGTTCATGTGGGTGTAGCAGACTTCATCTGTTTTTGGACAGCATAACAAGAAGACGTGGAACCGTTTGGAACCGTTGCCGTTTTTAGGTTGAAGACTTAGGACAGCTAAAAGGGATCCAGCACAGGCACCCACCCAAAAGTGGCTAATGATACAACAGTATTAGCAGGAGCCATTGCATTCATTTGGTCCAAAAAATAGTTTGCATCCTGTCAGCTACAGCACTGTTGAGGCATGTTGGCAAGTGTCGAATTGGGAGTTTTTGACATATTCACACCACATTGAAAGGACATGGACCACATCTAAATTTTCTACAGCCGTCACACATTCAAGCAAGTGCCGAGCTGATGAGCACCTACACTGTGGGCGGGCATTTTTTTAAAAGTGCTTAGTGCCAAAGTTGCTTCGAACCTGCAATTGTAATAGTGAATTGGGACACTGCAGAAATTCAGACGTCCTCGGGATCATTTCAGCAACACAGTCGACACGAAGTGCCACAGCTGTGGCACAGCTGTGGCACATGGCGCTTTGGCAAAGTTGGCAAAGTTCCAGCTTTCGACGCTTTCGAAACTATCGCATTGCATATCGCAGCACCCAGCGGCTCCTCTGCTCCTGTGCCGGGCATGTTCGGCGAGTGTGGGGCAGCCGTGTGGACGCTTGGCATGTTTTACCATGTTTTACCAGCCCGGGTTTGAGATGTTGAAGAATTTGAAAAAGGTGCATAGTTGGCAATATTGTTGTGCGAATTTTGTTTAGTTTGCACATACTTCAGGGTCCTGCTAGGGTCCGTCTTGCCAACTCTGGTTTTGGCTAAGTCGGCGAAGTCCAAACTATAGACTGAAGTTATATTCCAAGCAACCACTGTTTTCAATCTGGGCAAGAGTTTGTTGCGCTCCTTTCACCTTGTCGGAAGCCTTTGACCCAAGTTCTACACTGTTTCATTATACATGGATTCTTCGTGTTCACATATCCTGTTCTGAGGGAGTATGTGCATCTATTATCATAGATTACTGCCCGGTGATTCAAAGGACGACTGATTTCCACAGGTGCCCAGTCCTCATTGCAGAAACATGTTTGTCGCTAGAGCCAGTACAAGAATGTACAAGCGGTGCCACATGACAAGGATGAAGTTCCCAAGTTCAGTGTGCCTTTGAACGAAGCCCTGGACTGGCCGGGCGATTACCCATCAAAGCTTTGCCAACATGCGTCACTTGGCTTCACTTGGATTTCTTTGGGAATGGCACGGAACGGCTGATGTTGCCATTAGACTGCTACTGAAGTGATTCTAGACGGATGCCAAGAAGATGCCAAGTTAGTTGATCTCAGGATAGTTGGGTTGATATGCTTTGATTTGTTTGCCACTTTCATAGTCGTTTCTGTTCGTCAAGTTCCTTGCCACAAATACTGACTTGCTTGCATTCATGCAGAAGGCCGTTTCGGTCAAAAACTGGCCAGCGATTCAGCAGGCAGCATCGAAAACGAGTGTTTGGGGGAGAAGGTTCCCATTTCAGAGTGTTCGCAAATCCAAGAAGAATTTCTGCGCATTTCCGTTTGACTTGCGAGGTTTGGGTTTGATCTCAAGGTCTCAGCAACAGACTTTCGATCGCAGATGTTTCATGCAGTGACGTGGCGAATATAGTGTTCAAATTTGTTCAATGAATACACTTAGTTCATGCTGTTTCACCAGAGAGTCCCGGAGACCTTTTTCATTTCGAACAATTCCATAAGAGACAATGCAGCTGCTGCAATCGGAGCCAAGGTGGAAAAACATCTTTGCGCAAGGCCCAAAGGAATCCAAGACCACAGCGAGTGGCTCAGGACAGCCCACAGCATGACATTGCCAACCGTCAAACATGTTAGGATTTTGCGGGCCTAGCAGCCTAGCAGCCTACCGAGCCACCGTTGGCACTTTCATGACAAGTAACTCAATGACATGTAAACAGCAGATGAGCTTGTCCCATCTTGTCCTTTCATTTTTTTTGAACAGCTCCGCTGGCTGTTGGATCCTAGGACGGGTCTTTCTAACGGCCGCAGACCAGAGTTCGTAGCACTGCACATACCGCCTCGAACTGCTGCTTGGATGAGTTCCAGAGCCGGTCATCTGAAATACAGTGGCATACGGAAGCTAAAGTTGCAAGACTTAGATCTACACTGCTTAACTGCTTAATACTGCTTAGATGCTTGAGGCTTTCCCTGTGCAAACCTTTTGCAAAATCTTGCAAATAGATATTGAATGATGTTCAAGCAGAAGTTGCTCCCACCACGGTTTTGAGTCTGTTCTGTCGTCCCTCGATGCAATGGGTTGTACTCTGGCTCAGAGGTCACTCAACCACAGAACTGTTGTGCAGTGGATCTGAATGGATCTCACCATCTTTGTGAACTTTGAGGCCTTTTTCGTGCATCAACATCCAGGCGAAACTTGCAGAATCTTGCAGCAACTTCGAATCGATCCACACTGATCACCTTGCAGTGGGATTTGGGATGGCTGAAGTTTGGAGACATTTGGAGAGCTTCCGGTCACCACGAATCATCCACACTCTTTCCATGGCTGTCCTTCAGCTACTTCAGGCATCGAACTGATCTTCTTGGTGCGTGGCTCCTTGTGGGAAATTCGCCTAGAAAATCCTGCACACCTCCAACGTCACTTGGCACGGTCTGAGAATGTCATAAAGTGATGAGGAAGTAAGATATCAGACTAGGCGTCTGCTTTGTCTGGTGCTGATGCAAAGTGCAACATATTAAATGTGAGGTCTTGTTCTGAAGATTTCTGAAGTGTTTGGGGAAAGTGGCGACCTTTTTCCGAAGTCGCCCAAAGTTCGGGACTTGATTGCAGGTGAGTGCCAAGAGCCTGCAGCTCCATATGATTTGAAGAATCCGCAGTGCGCGCACAGAGCGGCGCATGGCAAAGGAGTGGTTTCAGAAACGACCACAAGATTATATCATGCAGAAGCCGCTTGCAACACTGACACTGCATTTTAAGATAATTCAGCGCAGCGTATCTCTTTTCTGCTGCCTTGCCCTATAAAGGTACCAGTTTGGGAAGCGAGAATTCAAGGCTGGAGTAGAAGGCCAGACATTTCCAGCTTTTATACACAGATCATAATTGATTGCTCGTGTTGACAAAGACTTGGACAGGTTTGGATCTTGTGTTGCAAGAAAAGTTGCTGCTGAAACACTGTGCTTGAAAGACTCACTGTGTGTTTTCTGTTGCTTTCAAATTTGGATTCCAACTTCTGGATTCCAGCCCCAGAAAATCCCAGAAAGAGTGCAGGTCAATGGTTAGCAAACGAAATGGGCAGCATCCATCAGACCTTCACTGAAGATGAAGAGCCAGGAGCTGAGATCTGAGACACAGGATACCGAAGAATCCGATGCTTCAGCATCCTTTGGCAGTCAGCATCCTTCAGCTTCAGCACATGTTTTGAGTATGTTTAACTGCAGCATATTGCAGCATGCTAGTCAAAATCGTAGCCATTTGCTTCGTTGCACTGGTGCAGTGCAAGTTTAACGCACTGCTGACTACTGGTCAGAACCAGGCACCAGCTTCATTGAGCCACTTGAAGTCAAGCAAGGGATTTGCCTCAAAAAGGGCCAAACTATAGCGGCTGAGTAAATGGTGGGAAAGTAAGTCAAGAAAGAACTCAATCAGCAGCGCCCGTTTTTGTCTAGTTCACCACATCACAAAGCTCAAGCATATCAAGGAGTGCTGTGCTGCAGGTTCTACAAAGAAAGATTTAGTAACAGGTCTTGAGACGAGTGCCCAGTATGCAATGCTGACGAATGTCAACAAAAATGCCAGGTGCGCTGATCTACTGCGCCTTAGCGTTCTTTTTTTTGATAATCAGAGATGCTTATTTTGAATTGAGAGCATCACAGAATTTCCCACATCTGTGACGATGACCTAGGTGTTTGCTGATTGCTGTATGGCCTGGTAGTTCCTAGACTGCATTAGTACGTCATGACCAGGCTCCAAAACTTTTCAGAGGTCGTTGGTGGTTGGAGAGAAAGAGAGTTCAGCAAAGACATTGGTTTCATATGGTTTGCAGAG
This sequence comes from Cladocopium goreaui, assembly GCA_947184155.2. Classification (NCBI taxonomy): domain Eukaryota; class Dinophyceae; order Suessiales; family Symbiodiniaceae; genus Cladocopium; species Cladocopium goreaui. Next base: position 378,451 of record CAMXCT020006528.1, read on the forward strand.
TTTGCACAGTTTACAGAGTCTCATGTAGACATGTAGGACGTAAGATATCGTAAGATATCATAAGATCTTGTAAGATCTTGAAGAACTGCTCAGGCTACGTGATCTTCTCCGAGGATCAACTGCCCGAAGGCATCTTCAAGACGGTGCCTGGGGAAGTTGCCAATGCTGCGACAGCAGGATACAGTACGGAACAATTTGACTTGACTTTGAACATTAATGAACGGAACAAGAACAGAAAGATGCGAACGTGTCTGTTTCATTCTGTTTCTAGGCTTGTCTATATAGGATTCTGCTGTGAAGCGGAGGATCATCTTTCAGTTCTTGCTTCAAAAGGAGAGCTTTAGAAGCATCCAATTTACAGTTTGTTACATCAAGTCTCAACTCCAGTGGATCTCCATGGCATACCACGGTAATGTCGTCATATGTCGTCATATTGAATTCATGGCCAATTCATGGCTTCTGTTTTCATCACAATCTGTGAAGAGTTGATGTCATCACAGCTTCATCTTGCCTTCCTGTGGTCCCAAGCCCAAGTTGTCTTCCGCTTTTAAGTCATGTAATTCATGTGAGTGCTCATGGAGCTCATATCATTCCACACTTCAAACCTCGCTAAGTTTCGGTGCCTAGGTGAATCACTCAATTGACCGAGAAATTCGTGACACGTTCCCAGCCTGCTCTGCAGCCTCTGCCAATTGAGCTGTTGAAGAAAAGGTCCTGCTGCTGGAGCGCCTGAAGAACCTTCAAGTCTTGGCGTGTGATCTGAAGATATCGGAAGAATTTAATATGCACACAGCACTGGAGTTACAAACACATTTGGCTGTGAGAAGGCATCCTTTCTTTCTCTTTCGGATGGCTCATAGTTGTTCATGTTTTTTCACACAAACTCACAAAATAACTGAGGCTGTGTAGCTTACATTGAATCTACATCATTGAATATCATTGACATCATCGGCTCTCAGTGAGTCAAAGTGTGCTTTCAAATATCCAGAACTATGCAACTCAGTGGTCCACATCGGTCCACATCGGTCCACATCGGTCCACATCGGTCCACTGGGTTTCACTCCCAAGGGCTGGTGACTGCTACGTCCAGCCCGAGCTGACTGCTGTGGATCAGTTGACCGCTTTGGCTGCGTGAACTGCAGGCCGATGGAAGTGGAAGCCGTATGCAGCTGCTGCTGGTGGTGACTGGAAACAACATCTTGTAAAATCTTTATAACATCAACATCTTTATAATATCTTTTAAGATCGGAAGAAGCTAAGGCATGTATGTTTTGATTTCTCAGCCGACGTCCCGCCGAATTGTGAAAGCGCGCCTGTGCTTAAGACATCTCAAGGGGTTCAGGAGTTCTTTATGGTTTAAACCGTTTGAACAGTCGTCCATGTTGGTGAACTTGGTCTATGTTTGGTCTATGTTTGTCTTCTGCGAGGTGAAGCTTACTGCCACACACGTTGGACGTGAGCGAAGCGATGAAGCACGTTCCTAACGAAGGTTATATCGACACAAGGCATCACAATAGGCAGATGTTTGCACTTTCTGTTGCTGGAGTCTCCCTCCTTTAAAAAGAAGTGAGGGAGAAGTGCTTCTCCCAATTAGATTTTTCACAGTGCTGGACAAAGCGTGGCGGCCTGATATTTTATGCGCCGCACCATTAGTGATACAGGGCATGCACCTCACATTTAATGTGCTGCCGCCAGCTAAACTTGCTTGAGCAGTAGTTGCACGACATCATGTGGCGTCACGTGGCATCACAGCAATCCGCTTTGTAAGAGGTCAGAACTGTTTGATTGGCGTCCGTAGCCAATTTGGGGTAAGACCGCGGCACTGACGACCATGTACTAAAACCACTTGGGGAAATTCTTCAGGGAACTACAAAAATACGGATTCAAGAGGTTGCCCTGATTTATGCTTGTGATCCAAAATTGGAAAAAGAGGTTGTAAATGTAAAGAGATGTTAAGAGCATAGTGAGTGAAATTGAGTGAATGTGCAGCGACTTTTTTTTCTGATTCAGTGATGCCATTGTGATCCCTCAGCCATCAAGCCATGTCAACAAAAAAGGCAAAGATGGAAGGACCAACAATTTGGGTCAAGACTCCGGAAGTTTCGGGAAGGATTAGTTATGTTTTTATCCATGACAAGCCTCTCAATCTTCAGGCAATGGATAGGTACAGTAGGCCATTCCCTTAATTAAGACTAGACCATCTACAACAGCACAAGAGACAAAAATGGAGGCAACATGAGGCAACCATAGGCAACCCTTTTTCTTCAAGCTGGTTTTCAAACAACCTGCAACTGTGAGACTTGTTGACAATTGGATTGTTGAGGGCGCCTTTCGTCACGAGCTTGATCAAGCTCGCATACATTGGATTCACGGTGGTTACATGTGGTTACCATTGGTTACCTTCCGATCCTAAGTGGCATGTCCTGGCATGTCCTGGCAACTTCGCAACTCAGGCCTGGCGTGTGCTATCATTTGTACTGCAGACGAAGGCGCCGATCTCAGGATGTGATAGGTGGTCCCATCCCGCTGCCTGGTATGTTCGAACTAGTTGGAGGTTGAGACGTTTCAAAACACAACATGTACATCTCGATATCATCTCGATATCATCTCGATATCATCTCGATATATCCCGCTTTTGTTTCAGCTTCCCAGCAGTAAATGCCAGACTGGCCATGCTGGATGAGCATCGTCCGCCAGAAATGCTACGCAGGGTGCCCTGGAAGTCTTTGATGCTGTAGCTCATGCAGTGTCCGAAAAGTCACACTCAGTTTCACTTTTTCAGTGAACGCAACTGGACAGTAGGAAAAATAAAATAAAAAAGTTAGGAACCGTCGTTGATGTTGCACGGATCTGTTTTGAGATGTCTCAAACGCATCATTTCTCCAATTTCCCGTCGCACATCGGCATATGGCCCATATGGCATCGGCATATGGCTGACTTTTTAAAGGACACCGTTTTTTGTTTGAACCATTTTGAAACCCCTGGAATTCCAAAGAATCTGCTTGACCTCAGAAAGTTGTTCCCTCAAGAAGCAAGGGGTCCAAAGTACTCGTACCAGACAATCACCAGTTTTGGGAAGCTTGACTCAGCTTGACATCGTTTTCAAATGTTTTAAATTTGTTATTAAACTATATTGTGTATTTTCACGCTTCAGTCAACTCGCCATGTCACTTGCAGCCAGATTTCAATGTCACTTGCAGGTTCTGCATTGGAAGATGTGTGCAGGGTTCCTAGATCCGGTCGGCATTGTCGGCATTGAATTGCAGAATTGCTCCTCATGCTGGATGAAGCCCAGGGCAGGTCATGGTCTCAAAGTGTCTCAAACCTTTTTTTTAACCAGCAGAAACTACAGCAAGTCTAAGAGTCTAAGCTTAGTCATCTTAATACGCCTTGATCATATGAATGACTTGGCAATCAACCTCTTCGCGCTTCAAACACCCAGTCGCAACACTGAAGCGGGGGACTGACAAGAAACATACATCGATGTCGATCTGGTCTGGTAGTCTAGAGAGCCTTGTGTCATGTTTGTACAGGTATGCGTACATGTACAGTGTGTCATGTAGTGTCTGACAGCTTAGCAGTGTTCGCATTTGTTCACAGGATCGAAGCCAATCTCACTCTCCCAAAAAACAGGAGTGAGCAGGTCAAGTTAGGGTGATGGCTGCTGCATGCATTCTTCAGATTTGAAAGACTTTGCTTTGGGTGGAAAATTTGCGCAGTTGCTTCCAGCAGAGACCAGAAATGCTTCTACGATTCACGACCGCGGCGCAGGAGTTGCTGGGGTATCGATGGATCTTGATTGCTGAGAATTGGATACTATTGCGATCTATTGCGACTATTGGATCATACTGGACGGGTTGTGATTCCAAGCTTCCGCCAAGGCCTACATGCCAAGCTAGTGATGACTCGAACTGGACAGCAGGACGCCGGAGAGTGCTGAAATTATCTGAAATTGACTTGACAGATGATCCATCATGGGTGCTGCAAACCAATGGATGAAGTCGAGCGGTAAAGTGGAGGCCAGATCTTGATACCTGCATGATTGCGTAAAAAGCAACATTTCGCTCCGTGAAAAGTGTGTCACTCGATAACCGATAACCCAATCGTAGCCGTCGTAGCCGACACTGGTTGAAGTAAACCCAAGCAGACTTTTCTTGTTCAATGTGGAAACCCCGGCGGAATTGTAATGAGTTGTCAAGTTGTCAAACAAAAACAGCCTCCAATCAACCCCAAAGATCCCCATAGAGATAGATAAAGGATGATAAAGGTCCTATGAGGCCCTACAAGGACCGCAAGGAATGGTTTCGTTGGCCCAGCTGGCTGCCTGGCTCCAGTTACGATTAGGAAAAGGCTGCCGTTGAATGCGGGAAAATGACAGCCTACAGACATCTACAGACCCTTCTGCTCAGCTGATGTGGTGCAAGTTTGGCAGCCCCCCAAACAAGTTGCAAGGTGCTCACAGCATGGCTGAGGGAGTTTGGGGAGTTTGTTTGAAATGTTGTATCATTATTGAATCATTCCTTTATTCCTTGAAGGAATTGCAGCTCCGACTGCCAACGACCCACATCAGACCAAGCCCAGAGCTTGTAGGTCAAATGAAGCATGGCTGTGTGCTGTGGCTCACGGATTCAAATTTAATTGGAGAATGATGAGAATGCAAAGCGGGCGGTTTTCATTCCTTGGTCGCCATCAATTTGTCGAAGATTAATATGAATATGGGGGCTCTTTCAGGCTGAGCATTTGCTGATATTTGAGATACGTTGAAACGTCTATAACGTCTCAAAGAAAGAACTAGCATGTTTCAACTTACCCTGCTTACAAGCTGAAAAAGCAAAGGGGCGTCACTGCCAACCTGCATCAGAATTGGTCTCCTAAACCTGCAACGAAAAAACTGCCAATCCAGTGGATCTCAAACTCTGCAGGACTCACTCTTGGACTTTCTGGGTAGTGCTCCAGACCCCCCAGAAGAACGCAGTGCGGGGGGCCTAAGTCTGTGTGGCTATTCTAAGGTTACAAAGTTGGCAAAGGTCTGCCATCAAAGACGTTGCTGGTTGTTGTGTTGGTTGTATTTGTATGTGTTTGTTAGAATATTTGTTGTTCTATACCGCGAAAATGTGGGATCCTAGGGTGTCAGAGCGCTGTCCGCGTTTATCCATACGGTTGCAGAATCAAGATGTTCCCGGGCAATTGTTCTATTCTTTCGGTGGGTGCAGGCCAAGAAAATATTCACAATATGGTTAGGACGGTTAGGAAAAAGCATGAAAACGTTAAGATTGCGGTGTTCAGGCGGAAGCAGGTAGTTACCAGGTTGTTTTTGGCACGTTTGCATCCAGATTGCTCCATTTGTGACATGCACTGCTCAATGACCTGTTGGGATCTCTCACCTTGCATCACGAGCTGTTGGAACATGATGTCTCGGTGATTTTGTTTAGCCACTATCAAGCAGTATCACGAAAACTGTGCGCAACCTATGTGTGATCCACTTCCTCCAATGAGTAGTGTACTTAGTTACTTGATGTTGCTTGTAGAGTACTGGTACTTGTAGGTGGTTTGTGACATGCGATGCAAAACTGATGAAGTTGGGTGTTGGGTTTGCTGATTTGTATGGATTTGCTGATTCTCTCATGTTGCCCGTTCTAAATTGGCAACGGTTCCAGCTATGACTGTTGGGTAGCTGGTCCTCAAAGCTGATGATAGGACATTATTACCTCAAGCAATCCAAATCTCAGCGCTAAAAATACTCTAACACAATCACGCGAAGGACTTGCGAAGATAAAATTTTGTTCACAGCTTCCACCCTTTGAGGTTTCACTACGTCAATATGCATCTAACAGCATCTCGCGCCAGCCGCTTAACAGGT
>CAMXCT020006528.1:389310-411216 GCA_947184155.2 Cladocopium goreaui
GCTACAGTCCCAAACCATTCGTCTCGCCCTCTCTAGACTCTAGTGTTGCAAGTCTTCAAGTCGTTGAGGTCAGTGCCTTGCAGTTTGGGATCTCAGGAACAAAGTACGGTTTGTGCAAATCGTATCAAAGCTGTGCAAATGAATGCAACTGTTGCAGCGTAATGATGTTCCACAGTTCCTGAAACATTGTAATATGCATCGGCTCCTTGCGTCTCCCCCTTGCACATGGTGAAAGAAATCGTGCATAGGAAACCTGCGTGTGGGATTCACGCAGCGAAAGCGGTTAAGAACGTCTCGAGAATCCCCGAGAGCCTGAGAGATCTGAGCATTCCGCGGGTTTCCGCGGTCAAAGCCACACGAGTCACACGAGGTATCGAGAACCTTTCACCAGCCTGTCCGGGGACCGCGGCATGTCCTTGGCGGAGGCAAGCGGTCGAGGATCTTCGACAGAACTTGACAGAACCCTCAATTCTCAGCGCCAAACCACGCTGTTTTCAAGTGAAGACCCTGCAGTGATTGCTGATAACGCGACCTATTCTTTCTGCAGGGTGGACTAGAAACAGCGGATGGTTTTTGATGGTTTCACACAAGAGCGAAGCAACAGCAGCTTCAGCGACGGCGTTCCAATCCCTTGCTGCAGGCCAATCAGGCTGTGTTGGGAAGCCAAGTGCCAGAGTACTGTCAGTTGAGCCATGATAGTTATATGTAGGAATGTTTGCCCGGCGCAACCTTTGGAACTTGCGGGAAAAGAGGTCCACTGAGCCATGGAAATGGATGCAAAGATATAAATGACATTTAAATGACATTTCAACATAGTTCAACCTTCTGATATCCTCTGAATACAGTATCTTCGAATGCTCGATAGGCGTTTCATTGGCCCCACAACGTCAAGCTTTGCCACCAAGGCGCTGGGCAAAGTGGCAGCTATCCCCTGAAGGTGCGTCTAGCTTTGACTGCTGAATTGAAAGCAGGCCGCGGCATGCGGCACCATATCGAATTTAATCAAGCAATGCGACGCAGGTTCAGACCACTTGGCACTGCTTTCTGCCAGCAAAGGCTTTGAGGCGCGACAAAGTTTGACAAAGCGTAGAGTGCCAAGTTTCGCCCCGGGCCAGGAACAACAGAATATATTCATTGGGACCTACTTTGAAAGGAATGGAGAAGAATCAGTCTTTTTGACCTATATGCTACTCGAAGACGAACAATGCTCAGTCAACGAGCTGAAAGGATTGCGTTTGAGTGACGCAAGTGCATTGAAGTGCAATGAATTATTGATGATATTTAGACGATTTCAGAGTAGCTCTTTAGAGATGCAAAAACTGTGAACCCATTTTAATTGAATTCGATCGTCACCTCGTGTGCATGGCCCTCTTTGGAACGTGACGCAGTGGCACACTGGACTCACAGCCGGTCTCTCAATGTTTCTCCGTGATGCCCTTGCCCAGGCAGCCCGCTCCAGGGGCGGAAATGCAGCCCGTCAATTTTGCGAGGCAGAAGTTGGATAAGTTGGGTAAGTTGGATAAGTTGATATTTTTTTGGCGAAAGGCTATTAAAGACTTGCATGTTTGATCGGATTTCGCCGAAAGCCTCACAAGATGCCAAGCTTTAGCGGCATGCCAAATTCGCGGCCCCCGCAGCCATGCAGCGTCACATTGTACAGCTTGGGTGTTTAGCAAGAGCTGTCACAGCTGTTACACGAATTCCTCATGAACCAAACGCTCTCAACCAGCTTGTGCGGATGTAAATCAATATCCAAGTGTTATATTTTGTTGGGGTACAGACTAGGAACCCTGTGTCATTCTACATGGTTTAAACCATAGTGTTCTTGGACAAGGTTTCAATGGCGGTCCAACTTAAACCGTATCCTAAAAGCGGTTTTCAACTGCGGTTGGCCCAGCATTCACTTCTTCGCCCTGGGCTCAATTCTTCGATGATATATTCCCTCAAATGTACGATGATGATTTTACATGAGTTTACAATATGTTACAGGATGTTACAGGTATTTTATGTGGTCTTCTCACTTTTTTTGAGCATGACTTGACTTTCGACTTCAGTACCTATATGCATTATATGCCTAAGGTGTTTCTAAGATTATTCTCCCTTGCTGAAGCCAGTTTGAAGAGCGTGTAGGCAGCAGACGGTGGCAGCTACTGCGATGCTGTTTGATTGAAAGATCGCCAAACTACTGCGGCTCGCTGCGACTCGCGCTTGGCCGTGCCCATGCTCCAGGCAAGAATGGTACTGTAGCAGTTGTTCCACAGTGCGACTTGGGTCACCATTTGCGTCCTTTGCATTTGTTGTGTTCAATTTCGTTCTTTATGTTTTCTTTGGTTTGCCACGCTTGCATGATATGTGATAGCATCTGATAGTTGGGTTCTCATCCGGATGCAGTTTGCAGATGTGTGAACTTTTCTCGTCAAAGGAGTTGTGTCGTGTTGTGTGATAGTAATTATTTGTATGATACGCTTTCGACATGAAGTAAGCCAGAGATGTCACAAACAAAGCAACGCCCCTGAGATCTACAAAAATGCTGCGATCACCCACGCTGCTTCGCTGCAGTATATGTTTGTGTGACCTGCCGCCTTGCATGTGGACATGTGTTGCAAACCTGACACGGACGCCAAAGAGTGGTGAGGCCAGCATTTCGACAACCATTGGAGACTCCGATAAACCCAAACGATTTTGGTAGCACCCGTTGGGTTTAAAACCCAACAAATGCATACAAATGCTTTGTTTCAAACAAACCGCTTGATTGATTTCAACCTTTCCAGAGATTTTAGCAACATCAACAATGCATAGTTTTTGGCATCTCAGGTCTCAAAAGAGTCCCTGGAAATCCGTCAGATGGAGCTGGATTGGTATACCAGGCCATCAACTTGCAAGCGCCGTTGGTGTTCCAGCCATTGTCGGACAACCACGACTGATAAGATCTGATAAGCATTGCCGATCCCCTGCTCTTTTGCTTTGCAGAGAAGTTGCAGAAGCGACTGCTTTTTACAGCGTCTTTTTATATCTTTTTATAGTTTTTTGGAACACACGTGTCCCAGTTGGAAAGTCGATCAGGACCACCAGAGTGCCTTGCCTTGTTGCGTGGCCTGCAGGAACTATGATGCTATGGCCAGGCAAGCCGCGATGTTTGCAGGTTTTGCCTTCGAACAGATCACGGAACCAGTACCAGCATCGACGCCGTTCCTGTTGGAGGCGACTGGCAATGACTGGCATGTTGTGCTCAGCGGATCATAGCAACAGCATCAATTCCCAATGTATTGAAATGTGTCATGAATCATACGAATCTACCTCAATATAATTTTTAGCCGGCATTGACTCACTTGACGTAAGTACAGAGGCAGTATAAGGTGTTATCAAGAGTTATAAAGATATATAAAGCGAATGCTTTACAAAGTTACACAGGTATTGAATCTTTCTCGAGATTCTCTTGTCGTGTTGCGTCCACCTGTATGAAAGCGACTTGATGTTTAAGATGTTGGCCCTTCAGGTTGTTTGGTTCAACCCATTCGATTCCAATCCTTTTCAATCCTGGAAGTCACTCCAATGACTCCAATCCATTTTCAATCCATTGAATCCGTTGAATCCATTCATTGAATCCATTCATTGGTTTTTCAATCCATTGGAGTGGCCATGTGGCCATGCCTTTCTCATGGTTTCTCCATGCCGTAGATGGCGTACATCTGCCTGACGGCCTTGGCGCTGGGCTTCAATCTGTGCGTCCATTGCTCAGGCCACAGCAACGACGAGCAATGAATGGTCACTCGATACTTTCATCGTTCAACATCTTTCATCATCTTTCAACATGTTCAATAGCAATAGTCATCATTAGTCATCATTAGTCATCGATACTTCATGAGATCAAAATGTCAATAGTCTCGATCAACACCCAGAGAGATGGGGAGAGGGCATCAGACTTGCGACCAGGAGGACACATTCTTTTTGACTCAGCGTTGGCGAATTTCCACCGCTTACATTGGCAAAACTTCAATCATTCTTGAATCACTTAGAGAGGAACCTCAGTTTCTCTTTGATTTAGGCATGTGTTGCCAAAGTTAACTACATCCAAACTATGTAAGGATATGTGCAGTTCTCTGACAAGTCAAGCTGGAGATCCTTAAAGTTCAAAACAAGAAACTGGATGAAACTGGCCCAGTCCAGCCTAAGGTTTGCATGTCTTCAACTTTCTGCGTCATTTTCGGCCACCTGCCTCCAGAATTCAGCGTTATTTTTGCGGTAAGTTCATCTAGAAAGTGTAGCTTGCACGCCAAAGACCAGATTTGACCAGATACAAGTACTGCAATGAAGATAAGACTAGACTGACAAAACTGTAAAACTGAGAGGGACTGATAAAATATCGCTACGTGTGTGTGTGTAGTGGATTCCCATGGGTTGCGATGGTGGTTTTGAATCATATTGGATGATTATGGTGTTATTGATCTTGTATGTTATTGTGAACCATGTAGAACCATGTGAAATCTGTGCAACCGGTAAGTCCTGTTGAACTTCGTCCAGGACGTCGGTTGGGCCTTTTTGGGTGCGGCGCGCGCTCAGTCCATCTCGCAGTTGAGAATATGCACAAGGACCTGTCATGACCTTTCCATGCCGCGCCGGAAGCGACGGAAGACGGGATAGGGTAGGGATAGGACATCGAAGAAAATGAACCCATCTGCAAGTGCTGCTCAATATCATTCAAAATGCTCAGAACTCCTGTTTCCTGGAGATAAAAAAGGGGGTAACGATCGCGAATTGTCGTGCGTCAGTGAAACATAGTGAAACACATGTACAATGTGTTGCTTGAGTTGCCTGCTTGAAACCTTCCAGAGATGTTTTGAGATGCTTCGTGATTTTCAGTCAGAGCACCTCTTGTTTTCAGGCCCAGCAGTTCACCTTTCTACAGCCTTAGCCCAAGAACCGGGATGAGATGGTGAGATTCATGGAAGCTTTCAGCGGCCAGAATGTTGTATTATATATATATATACATACTTATATATATATATATGTTACTATCAGATGCTACCATTCAGTTCAATGGTTATTTGCAGATGAACATCCTCCTAGTTTGAACATGTTTCAACATTACATTGCTGTACATCGCCGCCTATGGCAGTAACAGCGCATCCTTTGCGGTTTTGCTGTGAGGTTTTTGTTGGGGCTGCTGTCGTACTTGATGGCACACGTCTTTGCGTCTTAGCAGCAATACTGTCAATTCTTGGCAGCAATGCTGGCAATACTGGTAATTCCAATAAGACTCAATATTGTCAATAAGCAATTCTTGATAATTCTTGTATCAATGAGTGGAATATAGTGGAATGGGTATGGAACGGGTCGATTTCCAGCAAGACTGTCCTGCCGCCTTTGATCACTTCGATCTCCAGGAAACCTGGATCTACTTCCGAAGGAATGTGGCTCTCGTGTTGCTCAGCACTGAATTTATTTACTTATATTATACTATATGAATTAATATATATATAATATTACTGAATTAGAGTTTAACTCTAATTAATGGATGTGTATTGAATCTTGATTTGAAACTATTTGGCAAAGCTTCAGAACGAGAGCAGCACAAGAGCCTGCGATGCCTCTGTCTTGCAATGGATTCACAGCAGCGATTCAATTGTGTGGATACTGGACATGTCAAGGCTTTGTATTCCTCTCTCTGTCTTCGTCCTTGCTATCATCTACTATGCCGCTTGGACTTGACACCTGTGTTCGAACGCACAAGTTGGCTCTTGCAAGTCTCAGATAGTTTCACTATGATGTTTCTGAGCATTTCCATACGCTGAGATGTGTGGAGGTTGCAAAGGCTTCGCACTATGACTGGGCAGTCTGTATTACATTCCACATCGCATCCTGAACATTCCTGAAGGTTGTGACCATTGTTGATCAATTAGTTCTCCCAGATGACAAGGTGCGATACCTCGCAAAAGGGAACACATGTGGCAAGCGTGTACTTCGGGTCTTTCCTGAAGATAGCATTTAAACTTGTAGTCAAATCGTGTCTCAGAATGCACCATTCTCTCTTGGGGCGGCTTTTTAAACAATCCGCAGACATCTTTTGGCAAAGAACTTGTTTGTGGTTTTAATATGTTTTAACATGTTTTGATCTCCCCGCAGGCAGTCTTTGGGCATGTTGTGGCCAGGGACCAAGGTGTTTCATCATTTTCCTCAGAGTAGACTTGAGTTTCGGTGTGTTGCTTCTGCAGCTGTGGCACCATGCTGCACCTTCCAAATTGCGCCAGTAGTTCGAACATTATGGAGACCTTCACCATCATGAATTAGGATCTTCGAATTTCAATAGAAGGGACAAGGAAGGACATGGAAGGACAAGGAAGGACAAGGGACGGGCATGGACAGGTCACCCGAATGCGCAACAGAAAGCTTGAGGCCTGGAGCCGCTATGAAAATCTGAATGACTTGGATGCCGAAGCCTATCGGTACGAGAAGGCGTGAAGTGAGCCTGATCCTGACATATCCTGATATATTCCTGACCATTCTTGAAGATACCTCTTAGTGTCATGTAGTCCAGTCCTGCATCCCTCTCTTGTTCTGCGTTACACTGTGTTCTGATACACTGATACACGTCCAAGACCTGCTCATTACACCACGATGTTGCCATGCTGTTCAGTCGCGCCCCTCGAAGTGCTCAAGCGCGGTGAGCGGTGCCAAAGATGCCCTTGTCGGAGCCGCGAGAGCAACCCACATTGGAACAATGGAACAGTCGAAGAGTCGAAGAATAGTCGAAGATGTTGAGGGCTCATCAAAGAGTCAAAGATTTTGAGACATAGCATGTTGTCACAGATCCTCGGTCATGAAACCAAGAGGCTTCATTCCTCATCAACCAACGGCGTTTTGCAGACTCTTCAGACGTTCTGCTCAACCCTTGATGCCAGAGATGGTGGAATCTTTGCTGCCAACAGGGCATGGCAGAGCCCCATCTTAAAGATCAGAGCCAAAGCATCTTCTGATTCTGAGCGTCATGGTTTACATGTAAGCCCTTAGAGGCCCTTCTGTGTTTCTTGTTTATGTGAGTGAAAGGGGCAGCGGCAGTGCCGTGAACACTCTGAGAATCACCGAGCTTTAAGATCAGATGTTTATTTGCAGCAGGCTTGGCTGAAAACAGCCATACAGCTTGCGATTGTTCCCTGACTTCTCCAGGGTTACGTGGAGGATCGAAAATCATTTGTCAAAGTTTAAAAGATCTTGCACATATGTTTGTATTGTCGTCGATGCTTTCTACATCTTTCTACCAATGATGTCTAATAATGTCCCAACCCTTGAGCTGATGGAATGCAATTGGCAGAAACCCTCAGGTCAATTGCTTGTCCTATCGGCTCATGCAAAATCTGCAACAGTGGGGCTTCCTAGCCTCGCTCATGTGAATTTGAAGCGTTAGTGTCACATGAAAAAAGTTTTTCTGAGAAACACAAGCCATGGACGTATTCCTTTGACTGAGGACCTCGGCCAAGCTTCGAAGTGAACTTCGGTGCAGCTCGACCAACAGCCCGGCGCAGCCTTTCTTGGTGCTGCATGGTGCTGCCTTCCCTCGTTTTCTTGTTCGTACAGAACATCGAACACTACCATCTATCCAAGCTTGCTCTGGAGCAACTCAAGTTTGCAGCTGAGCTGCTCCAAAATCTCTCTGATTGGCCAAGGCCGGTCCTTGTGGTCTGTTGGTGCGAATTGCGTGGTAGCTTAGACAAACCAAAAGTGACAAAGCCACAGCATGCTAAAGCCATCTAAAGCCAATGTGGCAAAGCTAGAAACTCCATCCATACTCAGACAGTCTCCCGACAGCGCACCACCAAGCTTGCTTCCCCTTCTGCCACGTACCGCCGCATACCTTTAGTTTGTTCAACTATGACGCACGGTTCAAAGTTGTTGAAACCAAGATTTTCTGCACTTCTCTACCATCGGATTATATCGGATTCCTGAATTGTTATACGGTTCATAATTTTTCGCAGGACTTCTTTGTGCCCCTTTCATGCGATCAGCAAAGGCAATGGAAGCGACTCGGCCTTGGTCCTGGCCGCTGTTTGCGCAGGCTGCGCATGCACTGAAGCACCAAATTTCCAACAGTTCTGCAGAGAGAAACAGAATGGCCGCTGCTGACCAAGTCAAAATCTGAAGCTGCGTCGCGACTGGGGATGGCAATCAGCTGCCCCGGAGGTTTGTTCCCCAACTTGGCATTCCGCCCTGTGAAAGGAAAGTCATGAGCTGAGTTACGGTATGAAAGAATCTTGTAGTATCAGTACAGACTGGCACATTTAAATCTATCTATCGATCTAATCTAATCTATTTCATTCCATTCCACTCCATTCCATCTATCCATCTATCCATCTATCCATCTATCCATCCATCCATCTATCCAGCTATCTATCTATCTATCGATCGATCTATCGATCTATCCATCTATCCATCTATCCATCTATCCATCTATCCAGCTATCCAGCTATCCAGCTATCTATCGATCCATCCATCCATCCATGCATCTATCTATCTATCTACCTACCTATCTATCTATCTACCTACCTACCTATCTATCTTTCTATCTATCTATCTATCTATCTTTCTATCTATCTATCTATCTATCTATCTGGGGGACCATCTATCTATCTATCTATCTATCTATCTAGAGTTCTAGAGGTGTTTTAAAAGGGTGGTACCTTAAAATGGATGGTTTATAATGGAACATGCTTTTAAACTTGATGATATGGGGGTACCCCATTTTAGGAAACTTCCATATAGTGTATATATATATATACATACACATAGTATTGATGATATATACTAATATCATATCGTTGAAATTTAAAAACAAGGCATTGGCACTTGCAAGGCGTGGCATTTGTTGGCCCAGGCTGAAGGTCAACCATGGCCGCCTGGAGGCCCTGCAACCTGACGGCATTTCAGGCACCAGAAATATATCTGGAACTCATTGGATTTGATGCTCCATGGCCTTGTGGGATGCTGGCCCAAGCTTCTCAGGGCAATTTCCAGTGGATTCAACTCAAAACCTGCACTTGTCAGTAATTAGGCAATATCAAAATAACATTTCGATACATTTCGTCCTTTTCCCGCAAGGCGACTTGTGACACTTTCCCTTTTTTACTTGAATCTGGCCCTCCGTTGTTTTCCTTGCTGGCTAGATTTGTGTTTGGTTTTGTTCAAAAAGACCTTGTTGGATGCCACAAGAATTTCTAAGTTGTAAGAGTTGCATGAGGGAAAAGGATGTTGATTAATGATTAAATGATTAGATTAATGTTGATTTGAACCCCAGGCTTCAGAGTTCAGGGCAAAGCTGGGGGCATTTGAGGCCACATCCATCCAGCGCAGCCTCATTCTTGGGGGGCAAAGACATTTGGGACAGTCATTGCCTTAGAATGCCTTAGGGGCAACGTTGTCATTACTCATCCTATGAAAATTGTTTCAGGTTTGATCCTGATTCAATTTCTATGCCACAGTCACTGCCAAAGACAGCTTGCGAATTAGGCAATTAAATTTGGACAGGTTTCAAGATCTATGCAGTGTAGTGTTTGGGCACTGAGCACGGGCAGGTTTGGTTGAAGCAGCGTAAAGGTATGAAGTAAGGAACAGCAAATGCATCCAGACATGGTCGGTGAAGAACAAGTGCTGGCCACCAACCGCTGCAGCCAAGCGCGGTGCACAGGTCACGGGGCCGCTGCAGCAACAGGCTCGGGCGACTGTCGAGCCTTTCAAACCGACACTCGCGGGCCAACGCGTTGCTAGACAAACTTCAACATAATAGACATTAATAGACAAACAGACAACTACTATCAGTTGAGCTCAACTGATTTTGTCACGGTGTGTTACATTTTGCTTCAACGATATTTTGTTTTTTCCATTAGGGTTCCACGGCAGCGGGCCAAAGGCGACGCCTGGCTTTGCTTCAACGAATTAAGTCAGGTAGAGGAGCGAAGCGTAAAGCGCACAAAGATCCTCATCATTCAGCTTCAAAAAGGTTGCTGCACTGAAGCATCATCGTCATCATCATCATCATCATCATCCCTGTCCAGTGATTTTCATGGGAAAGGTTTTGAGCCACCAACATATCAGGAGTATTACTCGCTTTCCGGAGTCTCGCCGGCCATGAGCAGCGCAGGCAGCTCAGGAGACAAACGTTAGACATGAGTTCAGTGGAGATTCCATCGATGTCAGAAACCTGATCTCAACGATCTCAACGATCTCAACGATCTCAACGCTCTTAATCGATATGGATCTCAACACCGAAATGTCCCAAGTCGATATGGCCAAGGTCCTCTTGCTGCTCTGTGGAGAGGGAGAGCTGCGCTTGAGGAATCCCGGTCAGAGTGCGTTTCTAAGTGCCCAAACTTGCCCCGGCATTCCACAATTTCACTGGTAGAGCGGTAGAGGTCAGGCTAGTTTGCTTGAGAATTCAGCAAGATCTCCAAACGCTGCAATACTTACACGCAGTAACTCTTAGCTTTTACAGTTTGACCATGTTTTACCACTGTAGGTGCCATTGGTCAAAGCGAAGATGGCGAAGATGGCGAAGATGAAGAGGCTTGGTACCGATGGTGTTTTCGTTCTGGGCGATGGCCTCGCACCTCGATGCACCTTGCACCACTGTTTGCCAAAGCGTTTTCGTTATGTCTTGCACTTCGCATGTCCGTCTCAACATTGTCATACACATTTCTACACAGGGGGTGGTCATCATTGCAGTTTATTGTTTCCTTCGACGACCTTTCATTCATTTGAAGATTCCAGGGGTGATTTTCATCGCGCAGGGTCCAGCAGCTGTCAGTGGCACTACGATGTCTCGCTGGCAAAGGGCTGAGACGGGGGAGAGATTGGCTTCACAGCCTTCTACGTCATCATTGCGCTGCATCTCCAGACTTGTGCATGAAAGGCATGGTGGTGCAGGGGACGTGGTTACTCACACTGGGGGGGAATTCTGCTTCACGCGCATCTTTCTGAGGTGGTCGGCACAACTGGGCGTGTCTGCGCCAGAAGAGGAGCACTTTTGGAGATTTGCATCAAGAAAAAATTTTGTACGTGTTTGCATGTGAGATTCTTTTGTTATCGGTTGCTTGGTTTCTTGCGGATCTTTGGCCGTGCAGATTCGCCCTGCTGCTTGGTTTCCAACAGGAGCACGTTGCAGTTTCTCTGCGAGAGTGTGAAACATGGGTGGTGCCTCTCCTGAATACTTTGGATGCCACGGGTTGCAACTTGAAGCCCAGAATTGAGCCGTTTGATCTTACTTTGATTCCATTGAAATGGTTTCCTTTGCATTGTAGACTGGCTTCCAAGGAGTTTCGCATGCAGCGAGAAACTGCTCGACGGATTCAAGGGCGTGCTTTCTCAGACCAGATTAATCGAGCAAACACCAGCCTCATTACATTCACAACAATCATAAGTGACAGTAGATACATGTAGATACAGTACATACAGCAAGTTAGTTGAGGTTAGTTGAGTTGATGTTCGTTGAGTTCATGGGGGCAGAGTAGTCTCAGGCTCCGAGAGATGCTACGGCTCCTCTTCCGTTTATTTTGCTGCAGCCTCATTTCCGATTTGAAGGTATGTAAAAGGATTGGAAAGGATTGGAAAGGTGCATTTTCTTCCTCAATGCTTGCGCAGGCAGTGACATAACCCGCTTTGCAGAGATCACTGGTGAGGGAGAGGCCGGAAGAGTTTGAATGCGAGGCTCAATGGGCTTTGCTGAAAACCACCAAGCGTGGCCAAGGTTGGCGCAGCTGTTTTGGAACTTGCGGTCTTGCCCTCACTGTTCCACTGACAATGTGTACAATGTGTACAGTGTCATCTCAAGTTTCTTTCCTCGGGCTTTGCCTTCAAGAGTCCAGGTGCAAATTTTGCGTTCTGAAGCCATCACAAGTAAGCCGCCGCACCTTGGCAGCACAGCTGCGGCCCCGTATAACCTATTGCATCTATTGCAACGAAACAAGCCTAACATACTGGACCTCAGCAATCCCAATGCTTTCAAATGCTCGCTGATCACCACATGCTTGGCGGGGTCTGCTGCTAATGCAAGGTTTGCGGCGAGTTCCGAGCAGTCCGAGGTGTGCTCAGCTGTAGATGGTTCTGGAATTCTGTGGGCAACAAGCTAGACAGCTAGACAAGCTAGAGTCTAGAGAGGTTTGCACTGTGCACTGCCAGCATGAGCCAATCAGGTCAGCAGTGCTCGCTATCCGGGTCGCATACTGAGATATATTGTGATATACTGTGATGCATTTGATGCATTCTATATCATTCTATGTCATTCCATAGATGGGTGCATTGGCCGCTGTGCTGATTTCGAGGACGCAGAATGCACAAAGCACGGCACCAGGCGTGTGACTCAGAGCTGCCGCTGGAACTGTACAGTGCAGTCACTGTGGGCTGAGAGGCTCCCAATCAGCGACATCCGAATCAGCGACCTTGCGATGCTTGCAGTGGCCTCAGCGCATGTGCTAGCCATGGCGCGGTGTGCCAATGTGATATCCTTGTGAACATTGTTATGGATTGCCTACTGCATGGTGCATGCAGGTGGATGGGTGCATGTATGTACTGTATTGTAATATACAGTATGTTGTAATATGGTAATGTAATCACGAAAGGTAGCCTCCTAGCGGGCTACCTTGAGTTTTACTTTGCGAAGCAAAGGGGCGGGCTGGACCCCTTATCCTTGAACGACCAGGAGAAAGGGACCCCCCCCCTCCCCCCCCTCAAAGGGAACTCTCGCCATATGCCTGGTGAGTCTCTTCACGCAGCAGCCCCTTCGCAGTGTCTCGTCATCATCACCATCATCATCATCATCATCAACATCATCATCACCATCATCATCATCAACATCATCATCATCCTCATCATCACCATCATCATTCGACTTGACATTCGGATTTTTCGACATCCATTTTCCAAGTACCCAACGGCGCGATGAAAGTGACAGGTTCGAGCATCCATAGGTACCGCAAAAAGAGACATTGGAGTTTGTGCTAACACTGACCGTGTTTTTTTCCCCCGCACGATGCGTGTGTCTGACAATGTATACCTCCAAATGGCTATTTAAATGGACTAAGTGATGAGCAACCATGGACATCATGGGGTGCTCTCTTTTCGGATCCAGATATCTCCGCTCTGCTCTGAATGTCCAGTTCCATCCCCCCCCCAAATGAACTCTCGTCACATGCCTTGTGCGTCTCTTCACGCAGCAGCCCCTTCGCAGTGTCTCATCATCAGCATCATCGTCACCATCCTCATCATCCTCATCATCATCATCACCATCATCATCATCGTCATCATCATCATCATCATCATTCGACTTGCAATTCGGATTTTTCGACATCCATTTGCCCCGTACCCAACGGTGCGATGAAAGTGACAGGTTCGAGCATCCATAGGTACCGCAAAAGCGACTTTGGGGTTTGTGCTAACACTGACCGTGTTTTTTTTTTCCCCGCACGATGCGTGTGTCAGACAATATACCTCCAAATGGCTCTTTAAATAGACTAAGTGATGATCAACCATGGCAATCGTGGGGTGCCCTCTTTTCGGATCCAGATATCTCCGTTCAGCTATGAATGTCCAGATTCATGCCCGTCCACGGTTCATGAACCACCCAAGCTGGAGTCACATCACAACGACAATCAGAGCCCCCCCCCTCCCCCCCCCTCAAAGGGAACTCTCGCCATATGCCTGGTGAGTCTCTTCACGCAGCAGCCCCTTCGCAGTGTCTCGTCATCACCACCATCATCATCATCAACATCATCATCCTCCTCCTCATCATTATCATCATTTGACTTGAAATTCGGATTTTTCGACATCCATTTTCCAAGTACCCAACTGTGCGATGAAAGTGACAGGTTCGAGCATCCATAGGTACCGCAAAAAGAGACATTGGAGCTTGTGCTAACACTGACCGTGTTTTTTCCCCCGCACGATGCGTGTGTCTGACAATGTATACCTCCAAATGGCTATTTAAATGGACTAAGTGATGAGCAACCATGGCCATCGTGGGGTGCTCTCTTTTCGGATCCAGATATCTCCGCTCTGCTCTGAATGTCCAGTTCCATGCCCCCCCCAAAGTGAACTCTCGTCACATGCCTTGTGCGTCTCTTCACGCAGCAGCCCCTTCGCAGTGTCTCATCATCAGCATCATCGTCATCATCCTCATCATCATCATCATCATCATCATCATTCGACTTGCAATTCGGATTTTCGATATCCATTTGCCCCGTACCCAACGGTGCGATGAAAGTGACAGGTTCGAGCATCCATAGGTACCGCAAAAGCGACTTTGGGGTTTGTGCAAACACTGACCGTGTGTTTTTTTCCCCGCACGATGCGTGCGTCAGACAATATACCTCCAAATGGCTCTTTAAATAGACTAAGTGATGATCAACCATGGCAATCGTGGGGTGCCCTCTTTTCGGATCCAGATATCTCCGTTCAGCTATGAATGTCCAGTTTCATGCCCGTCCACGGTTCATGAACCACCCAAGCTGGAGTCACATCACATCGACAATCAGAGTTATAATAACGTCTGACACAACTACCTTTCGCGTCACCCCTTCTCAAGTGTAGACATATGTAGACGGTACAAGCATATGATGGCAGGCATACGCATTGTTTCCAGCGTCATTTCGCCCTTTTGCCTTGCTAGGCGGTCACCGCATTTCTGCTGCGATGGGCTGTGCCAGCCTCGGTACTGTTTCTGTGCAAAAATCCACCGGCAAAGCATGGGAAAGCACGCAGAAAGCACGCAGGCGTTGATCCTGATTCTTCCGAATGGTATTGCTTTCATTGCTGGCAGGCGGGTCGTACAAATTGGTCGGGCTCATTTTTCTTGCTATCTGATCCTTTCCTTTGCGTTTGGGAGTAAAAGTTTGACAGGCTTGGCTGCAAACTGATTCGCTTGGAGCTAGTGCAAAATGGCGGCGGGAGCAAGCAGTGCTGTTTGAACATCTTACACGTTTGCTTGTTCAAGAATTTTGTTGGAGACTCTAGCAGGGCTCAAGTTCTTATCCAAGCACCGTTGGACACCTTTCAAAGCAGCTGACCGCCTTCCGAAGCCAAGGGGGCAATCTATCGAGACCCTGGGCCATCATCGCTTTTTCCCAAAAGCATCTCCGATGCCTGGGTTCTCGTTTAGCTTACTTTGCCGCAGGGGGAGCGAGATGGAAGCGGCGACGTCATGAACGGAAAGGAAACCTTGGGCAATATAAGCTTGAGGAGAGCTCTGTTGGGAGGGAGCGAGACGGAAGCGTTGACATCGCGGACAGACAGGTTGCGGAGAGCTCCATTGGGAGGGAGCGCTGAGAATGTAGAGTGTCAGCACGGGTTTTCAGGACAAATTCCATCAAAGCGATTGTCTCAAAAACTGCACACCCAAAACTGTTCAAGTGGTTTGCAAACGTTGGGCGATGGGATGCGCATAGCTTCGTTGGCAGGGAGCAACACTAAAAAGGGCACTGTTGGCGCGGGTTTTTCAGGACAAATTTCGTCAATATGATTGTTCCGAAAAACTGTGCGCCCAAGACTTGTGAGAGTTTCCAACCTTGGCCATGGGACATGCATAGCTCCGTTGGCAGGGAGTGAAACTAAAACAGTAGAGCTGTAGGCACGTTTTTTTGGGTCAAATTTCATCAATACGATTGCTCCGAAAAACTGTGCGCCCAAGACTTGTCAAACTTTCTCAAACTTTCCAAACCTTGGGCCATGGGACATGCATAGCTTTGTTGGCAGGGAGCGAGACCAAAAGAGCAGAGCTGTTGGCGCGGGTTTTTCGGGAGAAATTCCATCAACGCGATTGTCCCGGAAAATTAACAGTTTTCAAAAGCTGGGTGATGGGACATGAATAACTTCGTTGGCAGGGAGCGAGACTAAAAGAGCAGATCTGTTGGCACGGTTTTTTCAGCACAAATTCCATCAACGCGATTGTCCCGGAAAATAAATGGTTTTCAAGCGCTGGGCGATGGGACATGCATAACTTCGCTGGCAGGGAGCGAGACTAAAAGAGCAGAGCTGTTGGCACGGTTTTTTTCCGGGAGAAATTCCATCAATAAGATTGTACCGAAAAACCGTGCGCCCAAGGCTTGTCAAAGTTTCCAAACCCTGGGCCATGGGACATGCACGGGCAAAAGTTCGTTGGTGGAGGGGTCTGCTGATTTTACAGCGCATTCTGTCCGTCGATGCTTTGTCTTCCCTCCACATAACCCACAACCACTTCCCAATATCAAAATCATGATTAGTTACTAGACGAGCGTGAACGGACAGGTGGGGAAACCATATTGGGGAGAGCTCTGCTGTTGGCACGGGTTTTACACAGAGCAGCTTTACACAGAGGAGCTTTACACAGAGGAGCTTTTGCACAGAGAAGCTTGTACACAGGGAGGGCTTTACACACAGAAGCTTTTACACGGAGAAACCTTTACACGGGAAAACTTTTACACACTGCTTTTACTTTTACGCCGAGAAGTCTTGCGCAGAGGAGCTCTTACAATCTTTTACGCACAGACTCGTTTACACAGAGCAGTCTTTACACAGAGGAACTTTTACAAACAGAAGCTTTTACACAGACGCGTTTACACACAGAAGGCTTTACGCAGAGAAGTCTTTACACAGAGAATTTTCATGAATTTTTGACGCAGAGGAATTTGCACACACAAAGGTTTTTGCGCAGAGAAACCTTTTACACAGAGCAGTTTTTACACAGAGGAGCTGAAACTTTTGCACAAGGATTTTTCCCACACGGAAACTTTCAAACACAGAAACTTTTGCACAAAAAACGCTTTACACAGAGGAACTTCTACACACAGAAACTGGCACAAAAAAAAATACACAGAGTATTTTTTACACAAAATCTTTTACACAGACAGTCTCTTACACACAGAAGTTTTTACAAGAAAAACCCTTACACAGAAGTTTTTACACACAGACGCGTTTAAACAGAGGAGTCTTTACACACGGACGCTTTCACACACACACAGAAGTTTTTATACAGAGAAGTCTTTGCACATTTTTTATCATGTCTCATTTTTCACTATCATTCTTCATTTGTCATCATTCATATTTTAGTTTTCATGCGCTTTTGGTCAACTCCCTCCTGCTGCCTATAGGAATGCAGACGTAGCTGACGCAGCATGCTCTGGTGAATTGCGGCCCTTGACACCATCAGTGCGCACGATGTCTCAATCAAGATCTTGCGTCGATTTCGCGCAGAGAGGAGCTGCCCACACCACAAATCACCACAAAAATTTTAAAAAAAGGCGTGCTGTGCGCCGTCTTGCTTTTGGGTTGTCTGGCCCACCTTGTTTTCAGGCTCAAGGAGAGCCAGATGCTCTAGTTGATAAAGCATGAAGGGGCTGTTGGGCAAAGGGCAGATTGCATCATAGATCGAACACTGCGCATTTTGTAGATGGATGAGATGGCTACCTTGGCTACCCTACTTGGAAAATGTTTGAAACCTTAAACCATCTTGAATCCAGATCACTAAGTAATCACCTATTCACTTCGACTCTGTCAAATCGGGGATTTTCCCGACTCTGGGCTCCGTAACCCAATGTGGGGAAGCGACGTCATGAGAGAACGAAGCTTTCAGGCCCTGCGCAACTCAGAGACAGTCACCAAAAGCAGCATGATTTGACAGGAGGACACATCAGAGGACACCGTTGTGATTTGATGTGATTTGTTAGATTTCATGAGCATTATGTCACGTGACAAGGCAGAGAGGGTTCCCAATGGTTCCCAGAAATGTTGGGTAACATCCGCTTTGGGATAGCATGCTTCTTGGAGGCAGAATCACAACAGCCAACGCGGCCTGCATCATTCAGGCCTGGAAGTCAAAGATCATGCAACACGTTTTGCTCTTGTGGTTGTTGTGGGGGTCGCTATAGGTTTCCACTGTGTGTGTGTGTGTCTCTCTGTCTGTTTGTCTGTCTGCCCGCACGAGAACGTTTATGTAATGACAGCGTAATGCCTCTTTTCCTTCCGTCCCAATCAACACCACGTTCACTTTAGAAGAAACCCGGCCTTCACAGATCGAGAGACCCGGTCCACCGTGCACCCCTGTTATTTGTGGTTTACCTTCTTTGTGAGCATCCTGTGCAAAGATCTTGGAGTTCGAATCTTTAGTGTGGTGAAATGTCGGATTTCTGCCGTTTTCTCGTGCGAATTTTTGCTCGCATGTTCTTAGCCACAATTACCTGTGAAATTCTATAAGCAAGAGAATGATGCTGCTAGCATGAGGAGTCAAGAACTTTATTCTTGGAGGGTTCTTCCGGCAAACACATCCATCTGCAGGCTCCGCATTCTATTGTAGCCCAGCCATTTAGCCAGACTTGATGGGATTGGGAAAAAGAGCGGTGTCTTGGTCCATGCCGGCCCAATCTCGCCATTGATGGTGCATTACATTTGTTTGCGAGTGCTGGTGTACGGTGCATATGATCCTGACAGCAGCTGTAGGAACTTGTGCGTGGCTCAGCCGGCATCTCATTTTTGTGAAATCTAAACCGAGAATGCGATGCAGTGTATTGGACTTTTGAAGGCGCGATTCAGGTTGTGTGCCATTCGGCATCAATCCGAAGTCCAAGCGTCGGCCATTGTTATCATAGTTGGTATATGTTGGCAGTCCTCCTGGTATATCTTAGCCAAACATCCTGAGCAGAGTTTTGAAACCGAGATGTCATGATGTGTCTACTTTTCTTCCTTCGTCTGTTGCAGCTGCATAATCTTCAGACAGTCCGTCTAGACACATCATTATTTATTACATCGTTGGACGCCCCGTTATTTCAGGCGTGTTTGTATGTTTTTGCTCACAATGTAAGGTGCCCCATGATGCCAGATGCAACAGACAGGTACAGATACGAAAGGTCCAAGTTATGTTCCGTACTCGCGGGAATCAACCATTTTCTTCTTTGAGTATCCCGGTCCACATGTCATGCAGCCGAAAGTGGAGACTGAAGTCCAAGTCTTATATCAGTTTTTTGGGGATTCTTGCCTTTCTTATATGATGTGTTCTTGTCATGTTGCGTCGCTACCGCTAAACGAATCAGTGTTGCCTTCTATGATGTCTATTCTTGTAGAAGTTGCAGCCCCTCACTTTTGACAGCTATGAAGCTAGTGCGGGCCTATCAGATGAAACGAAGCTGTCCGAAGCTTAGCTCCTCAGTGAACTTCAGGTTGATGCCAAGAGCCACATTGGCGGGCTCCTTCAACACATAGCCGGATTTCTTTGATTTTTTCTCGGTAAAACACGGGTCCTTTGAATGTGGTGTCCCAGTGTTTTCAGATGTTGCGAGATCTGGTGCCTCATCTCTTGCAACGGCAGCATTTATCTCTTCCCACGTTCCCAGCTTTGCGCGTGACGCCAGCGAATGAAACCCTTCTCTGTGTCCATCCATGGGGATTTCTGTGGGTGCGGGCTGATCGAATGTGTTCTTGCCGTGACTAGAGGTTGGATGCCTCACTGCAGTTTCATTTGTAAAGCTGAACTTGTGCGCAAACTTGCTGGCAGTGAGTCGAACCAATGGGTGATTAAAATTTGGTGCCCAGCAAAATCATCCAAAAATAGACGAAACAGTCATTTGTAGGAACCAAATTTGTCCAATTTTAGAATAAATTTAAGAAACACCCAAGTAGATCGACGCTGCGGATCTTGATGCCATGCAGCACTCGAACTTTGCAGGGCACAACATGGCACAACCGAAAATCACACTTTGGCTCAGGTGCAAGTGCAAAAGTTACACAACCACTTTTGCAAAAAAATCGTTGCCTCGTTGGTCCGGGAAGCCATGGAAACCATGTCCCTTTTCGGCCTGTTTTGCTTAGCACTGGCTCTGGCAGCGCACTACTTTGGGTGCATGTTGGGAAAACGCTCAAAGAGTGGCGCCAGCTTGGTGATTGCTACAACCTGTGTGTGGTCTCTCTCGATCATCCGTCCCTTACCGCATTTTGTCGTCCTTGGAATTGCAGGTGTAGCAGCAGCTTCCTTGCCTGCTGCATTGCAAAGTCCTTTTCAGAAAACCAAGAGCACCACCATGTCGGCCACAGCTTTGCTGTGGAAACTAGTGTGTGCCATGCTGAAACGGGGGGAGCTCGGCCAGGTGATGATTTGTTTGGTGTGGGGCATGCATTGTTTCGTCACACACGTGCTGCTGGAGTTGGAGGATCTCGTGCTGGACCTATGGCCATGGCTTTGGCGGGGAGAGGATGTGGTGGTGATTTTGGGTCATCCCCGAAGTGCTTCCACGCATGTGCATCATATGCTGAGCCAGACTTTGCCAGAGAGTGCTTCGTTGACCTTTTATGATGTCCTTTTCCCATCACTTATCCAATGGTTTTGCATGCAGCCATTCAAGCCTTTGGCCAACATGTTCCTAAGCCTTCTCGACTCGCCTCAGCACCGGATTGCTGTCGATGAAGTGGCAGAGGAGCAGCAATGGTTGCTGTTGAAGTTCAAGGACATTTTGTTGCCGATGCTCTTCCCAGCTATGGTGGATGACCCTGATCTCTTCCGTGCATCCTGCGACTACACAGAAGCAGATATGATGTTCATCAAGGGCTGCATGAGACGATTGTTGATCCGCAAGCCAGAGATTCGGATTTGCTGCGGGTGATATTTTTTTTTCAATTGATTAACCCACAATTTGGGAGATATCATCAAAATTCATCAAATATATTGAAATGTGTTTTTTCTATTGACCTTGAGCTGACAAGCAAGACGACGGAGAGCAAGCTCTACATCGCTCGCATGCTCACCTTCTGACCATGGCCGCAGTACATCACCGCGGCCTTTCCAGATGCCAAGTTCATCGTGTGCTTGCGCAGTGCGGAGGACTGTTTGCGCTCCTTTGTCAGCCTGGCAGCGGTGCACTCAGGCGGCAACCCTCACACGCCACTGTGCAAGAAATGGGCTCAGAATTGCGCTGACACCTTGACAAAAGGCACTGTTCAAGGTTTGCAGCAACTTGTGAACGGCAATGTGCCAGATGCAGGAGTAGTGATGCAAGTGAGCTTCCGCAGCTGGAAAGCGAAAACCCGCAGTTCTTTGATTTCTCTCCTGAAGGAGTTAGGACTGCAGGGTGAGCTGAAATCTGAGGGAGGACAGGAAGTGAAAGTTGATCGACGTGGGAAACATGAAAGCAATCCAGACGTGACGGATTGCCTCGAGGGAGTGACGATAGCCAGAAGCGCTATTGATGACATGAACTTGATGATGGCCAAAATGGCTTGAGTTCTTGTGGCTTAATCCCAGGTTGCAACCCGACGTAGGCAGGGTATGACTGCTTTGCTGAAGCGTCGAGCTTTGTCTCCAGCAGTTGGATCATGGCGCGGTTGTATAGCGGGGTTTTCTTCGTGACAGCCTGACAACCAAACAGCCAGACGAGCAATGCCCATAGGGTTTAAGGGTGCCAGCGGCCAGCGCAAGTATGATAAGATGATTAAGATGTGGTTTTGCTTGGAAAAGGGGAAGCAGGCTGTCACGGCGTTGCAAATGTAAAGGCCTTGACCCCGGCAGAGATCCGCAAGCGATGGCCATCTGGCATTTTTTCAGCAAAGATTTTGTGGCTGCCCATGGCTGTATAATGCCGGGAGCTGACCTGTTCATACCCGTTCGACAACATGGATAATTCAGAAAATGGTGCGTCAGGACGTCACGACATCAGTCACAGGACGGTTTGCGCTTGATTTTTTTCTGCCAATGCTGCAGAATTCGTTGCCAACCACACCTAAAGTATCCTAAAGTGACTCCTTGGCTCAACAGCACCTAGGATAACAGGCGCATCATACGTGAGACGCAATGGCTGAAAAGTTGCCGCAAACGCGGGTTGCTTTCGCCTGTTTGGTCGATGCAACTCATTTCTACACCGTTTGCTCTTTGTTCAGTGACTCGGCTGACCATCCTGAGATCCCTCGAGAAGC